>JAVQKI010307663.1:0-14273 GCA_036025975.1 Nematalosa erebi
GTAAACATGATTAAAAAGCACTCAAAATGTTTTTGTTTTTATTAGGTTTAGAATATCCCTTCATTCATAAACTATCTTTCTTTCAAAAGAGTGAAATTACCTGGTTAAATCTAATCAAGGTCCAGTCCTGGTGCAGTGATCAAGCTGATGCAGGACATACACACCATGGGCAAGTTCAACCATGCGCTGGTTTGCTGCAGTTTATTAATTAAACAAAGTGTGTGGCCGCAACAGTTTGCAACAGGCCTCTGAGATAGTTTCCTTTTGTTTAGTGGGTGTGTCACAAGTCACAGTATCAGTGTGGATGTGTATCAAAAACATGCAGCAATTAAAAAGCATTGAGCAAAGTATCCACCTTAAAGTGAAAAGTCAAATATGAAAAGAAAGTAATCCCCATATTTATAGGCCTATGCAATTAACCAGACTCAGATAAAACACAAAACAAATAGCAAGTAATGACCTACGCAAGCATCAAAGCATTAAGCTCACCTTTGTTTCTGTTTAATTCACAGTGTTGCAATGTTTCATGCATTTTGAACTCGACCCATCAATAGGTGTATTTGACATTACCTGACTTTGAAGCAGTTTGGGTGGTAAAGGGCAAAAATAACCTTTGGGATACCAAAGGGCAACCCAAACTGCAGCCTGCTTGATAGTCAGCCAACTTGGCCTATTATCAACTGAGTGATGTCACTTTTTACCCAGAAAGCACTGAGACGTATACACAATTGCAGCTTTAAAAATCTTTAAAATTTTTGTAATAAAAAAAAGGATTTTGAGTGCTTTTAAATTCTGTTAAGCTGATAATAATGTCAGTCTTATTAGTCCAACATTTTTTTTTTACCAGCCATAGGGATCCCCTCAACACTGATTGATTGATTAAAAGGCAAGCGCGCTGCACACCTGTAGCCCACTGTAGGCTATGCATCAACCAAGGGGATTTGAGCTATAAATCTCGTAGCAGCCGTCTGGGTGACGTACGCAGAGGAGTGTGATGTGCCATAGAGAGACTATGCCGCAGAGACGAACACGAAAGGTTAGCCAGAGTTCGGATGGCCACGAAGAAGGCCAGCCAAGCAAAGAGCAAAAAAGTATGATGCTTCAAAGGAAAAAGGAGTTATTTATTCAGCAGTTTGAAAAGGAAGGTGAGGTTTTTTTTCGTAAGTTACTTAAATGGGCACAACCTCAAATGATCTAAAAAATGGCCCAATCCAGTTGTCTTATGTTGCCCTTCCTTTTTCTCAAAAGCGCAAGCCCGGCTCAACGAAATGGAATCAAATCTGCAGCAGTTGTTGGCCACAGTAGATCGGGCTTTTAAAGTTTTAATCATGAAGACTCCCCAGTCTCTCTTGAATACTTTATTAAAAGACGCAGTCGGTATGAAATCCTTCATAATGTTTAAATCTTAAAGCACTATCGTATGAAGTTGATTTATTTATTTGATTTGATTGGATTGTTTCAGCCGACGATGATTCAATCGGAGAAGTCACGATTGCAGTCGAGGTAGGTGTTGTGAATACTGATTATCTGCTGCCATCTGGCGGTGATGTCGCTTAGCCTACTGACCTTTAAATTGCAGGCACAGTCTCCTGAGATGGTCAAACCTCTCACTAGAAAACCCTCCAAAAAAGGCAAGTCTACAGAAACTCCCCTTTGTCCTCTTACATTTTCAGCCATATATGAACCGTTTTTAACATTAGGCTAATCCCTGTCGTATTTATTCCAGGTAAAGTGAGTGATACCGCCACAATGAAAGCTACACAAAACAAGAGAGCCACAGGTGGACCAGAGGTTTGTGTCATCTTCAGCTAACTGCTGTTATCACCTCCAGCAGCTTTCCATATTCTTTAGAAGTCTTAGTAGTAGCCTAGCCTAATTGGCATGTGTTGTTGAATAGCAGAAAAGGAGCAAGACCAGGTCTATGGATGCCAATGATGGAAAACCCCTGAGGTATAGTAGCACTGCAAGTTCCTAATCTGAATTAGTATTTGGGCAGGTGAGTTGACCCTAACAGGAACATGTTTGTGGCAATGAGGTCACATCCACATTGTATGCTGATTGTAAGTGCAGTGTGTAGGAGTAAGCACAAAGAAAGTGTGGTGTGTTTTATTTATATAAAAGGCTGCCTACTAGTGTGGACATTGAGGTAAAGGTTCTATCCATATGCATTACACAATCTGGTTCTCATGTCTGTTTCCCTCTCCATAAAGGTGTGCTACTTCTGTAAGCGCAAAAAGAACTCAGTCACGTTTTGCCAATTTGGGTGACCAGACTAGGCCTGCACCCAAAGCCAGGTGAGGGACATCCCAACCTCACATGAAAAGTGCACATAATTATATTAATCTGCAATGTTCTAACTGCAGTTATATTGGCAGGCCAATTTCACGATCAGTCAGTGATGATTTGTCATTTGGCAAAGTTCTTCCCAGCAATGTAGCAGTTATAACTACCTCCCGGGGAGAGGTAACTATGCCCTTTTCCCTGTGAGGGTACTGAACATGTCAACAGAATTGTTATTTTGCAGGATATATTAATGCTGTGTATTTGTTTTACAGACTCTTTTGCTCAGTGAGGAAACTAAAGATGACTTTAACTTGGCAAAGGTGGACGACGTAGCAATTCTCCACATGGAGAGATTACGGGTAAGTCATTCTTGAGTGCAAAAGGCATTTCTTCCGCATTTAAGTCAAACTCCTAATTTCTTTTCTCTTAATTTCAGGATTTGATTAGTCACTTTTGCAACAAAGTGAAGACTATATAACTTGTTTTTAAGTTTGTTTGTCTGTTTGTTTGTAACCAAATAAAGTAATGATTTGAAATGTATTCCATCTGAGTCTGCATCTGTTGTTTTACATGGTCTTCCTGATTTATACCACCTGATGTTGTGAAGTTGAATTGGTTGCATTGAACAATAATCTTCAGGCCTTACCTTGGTTTCACTATATGACACAGGAAGCTGTCTCGCCCACCTGGCCTTGAGCTGGTGACTCAAACACAGCACAAACCTCATTTGGAGGTCTCTGAATTTGTCCTTTAAATGTAACGGCTGATTCAGTACAGCAGGGTCTCTCGCCTAGTCGCTTTGTTACCAATAAGCATTTGTTTAACATGATTGCTTAATATTCACTCTAGTTTTGTGTGCTTACTGTGAAGGACAGCTATTTTTGTACGCTAACCCTTGTACATTGGCAACTGTTATGTTAGTTTTTAAAATCCCCTTTGTCCCTACCTTATGATTAGTAGATCCACCCAGTCTGAAATGGCCCAAATTAACAGCACCCATCATAATGTATATTCCATTATTTTTGTTGAAGCTGATGGGGCCATAGAACTCTTGGTGTGTAAGCTGACCAGGGTTTATACCCATGTTCTTCCATTTACTTGGGTGTGAGGGGATGGATCCTCTATTTTGAACAAACCCAATGTGGTCCTTTAACGTTTGATTCGTCATTGTGTGGTTTACTTTTTTAATCAGCATGACTTCGCACTATGACATTGTCAGCTTGACTGCGGAATAATAAATTAGTCATTGGCACTAATGCGTGGGACCCGGATTCTGGTAGACACATATCTCAAATGTCTAATGGTGTCAGCCTAGAAATCTCAACACCACACTTCCTGATACCCAGGTTTACACTGAGCAGGGGTTTCAAAAAAGGGTCAATATTTTCAGAATTCAAAATTACGCATAGCCTAATCCGTGCTCGCATATATGAGAACACGCAGTTATCTGGTGGTTAATTTAGTCTTGGCAGCCTGTATGCAACACGGTGCGCTAGAGGGCACTATGCCATCATGTTGCAGATGTATGTAGGCTGAACTGATAGAAAAGAGAGGTTCAAGACAGGAATTTACATGACATGATAGGCCTGCAACCAGGGCCCCGTTGTTTCTCTGAAACAACTTTCTGGATAAGTTAAGGTCAAAGTACATCACTGTAAAGAAATCGCTGCCAGCAGTCATCCTGGGAGAATATAAAAATAGGCCTACAACACTTCAGCTCTGCTATTCCTGGTTAATAACAAAACTCACAATGCGACACAACTTTCGTGAACTAGCCAACAATGAAAGACGGGGTCCTTGCGTACGTTATCAGCAACAGCTTTGGTGAGCTTTGGTCGTGCAATGCTTTGCGCATGGACCCTGTGTGGTGTTCCTTTATCGTCACTGTAGGAGGAGCATTTTGGTGCCCACCGATTGGAAGAGCATATGAGTATCGCGGAAGGCAATAGCGAAATTGCCCTTCAAAATCATTCCTCAGTCTAACATCTATTTCAGTTAGCCAGGGTCGGCGAGTAGACGGGAGAATACCGAACGTTTGACAGGATGGGACTCTCAAGTGATGCAAGCTACAGGAAACTTGAAGAATGGTACAAGTCCAATGCTGGAAGCCTCAATATGAGGAAGATGTTCGAAGCTGACAAGGACAGGTTCAGCAAGCACAGGTAAACTGCGATGTTACAGAACAACTGGATATAGGCCTAGATTCAGATGTGATCGATTATCGCCGTTTAGAAATGATCTCTGACATTAAAAAATGTCATTGAGTGGGTAAGGGGCGCGGCCTGAGCGTCTGTAGCCTACCGTCTGACGCGTGTTTAGTATTATGCAACTCATTGTCAGTATCCCTAAACTAACCACTCCAGTTTGTAAAATACTCCACTCTCTGCTATCGGCAGTTAGGCCTATATGAATGAAATAGTTATGAATATCATGTCAACATTACGCTATGTTTTAAATGGATGACTCGTTGGCTACAGGAGTCGCATGGACTCACTTGCTCCCGGCAGTCACGTAGGCTACACATCCTGTCTCAGCGTCCCTGTAACAAGTGTGATGTTGATCGATCGAAACAATTATTACACCCATTTAGCACTGCGGCTATTGTGTCGGTTAAACACTCATTTCTGTCAAAAGAAAGGCTACGCTTTAGGTTCATTCTGTTTTGTTAAGTGTTGCCTGTAAATCCTGCTTTACTATAAGCTCCATATTGATCCAGAGCACATGCCCGTACGTGCATAGGCGCACATCCCTGCTTGAGATGCACCATGAGGAAAGTGTGCGTAAGATTCAATCACATAGCACCTCGCCTGTCTAGGTAGGCTTTATGCTGCAGCCCCCACGCCTTAACTTAGGAGGGACTGCAAGATGCATGAACACAGTGTCCTTTTGGTTGCGCACGGTAGACAGTGAAAGTAGCCGACTAGCCTACTGAAATAGGTTTGGATTGCAGGCTATATATCTCATGTATAGTGGACCACATATTATTTCTTTATCTGTGTCAATAGCCTGACATTAAACACAGACGATGGAGACATCCTTCTTGATTACTCCAAGAATCTCATCAATGAAGATGTCATGGCAATGCTACTGGAACTGGTAATTATAGTTTGTGAACATTTTTTTTATGTATGACCAATAAATGAGAATGAGAAGGCTGCTAGACATGTTTTTGTGTGGGATACATGCAAGATCAAGTTCTTGACGGTCAGTTACTGCACCCTAAAATGAGATTGCACTCAGTATAATGTTATTTCTTTGGACTGACAGTAGCAGAACAGAACAGTAGAAAACACCAGAAAACACCAGACCAGTCTGATGTGACCTAGCTGTATTTTTAATGTCTGCCTCTCACTTATCTTGTGGTTTGTTGTAGGCCAAGTCCAGAGGTGTGGAGGCTGCCAGAGATAAGATGTTCAGTGGAGAGAAGATCAACTTCACTGAGGTAAATGCAAACTCTTTGTAACAGAGGTCAAGACAGGTGACAATTACAATGTCTGTGTGTTCTTACTGGAGGTGGGATTGAATATGATGGTGTATCAGTGTATAAAAGTATTTTCCCATCAGCACTGAGTTAAGGCTTGCAGGACTACTATGAATATTCATTTATTGTTAGCAGTGAACAAAGCTCACATCATGTCTTTGCCATGTCTATAGGGCCGTTCAGTGCTCCACATTGCCCTGAGGAACCGCTCCAACACACCTATCCAGGTTGGGGGCAGTGATGTGATGCCCGAGGTGAACAAAGTGCTGGAGAAGATGAAGGGCTTCTGTCATGTGAGTAGTAGCAGTGGAGCTGAGATTACACCAAGCCATCTCAGGAGTCCCAGTGAGGAAGGATGTCGTGGTGGTTCCCTCATTGTTTGTCTGTCCTCTCTGCTGTAGAAAGTACGCAGCGGTGAATGGAAGGGCTACACCGGAAAGGCCATCACAGATGTGGTCAATGTGGGCATTGGTGGATCCGATCTGGTATGAGGGTTTTTATCATTTAAAAGCGTTTTTCCTCCTTGAGGGCCTGACATAAGTGTGTATCTCATTTCTTTGTGAAAATGTGCTTTGCAACAGGGTCCATTGATGGTCACGGAGGCTCTGAAGCCCTACTCTAAAGGTGGTCCCCGTGTGTGGTTCGTCTCCAACATCGATGGCACCCACATCGCAAAGACCCTGGCTGAGCTCAATGCTGAGACCACCCTGTTCATCGTTGCTTCCAAGGTACACGTCTTCATAGACAGCATTCAGTGCCCAAAGATTCAGTTTTAAGGAAGTAGGAAGTGCATTTCTGAAAGGACACATAGCCTTAATTCTTTGGCACAGCCATTCCTGCATAGCTGAACCTGGCTTTAAAAAGGAAAATATTTCATTACCCCATTGTTACAGAAGATCTAAAAACTTTTCTCTCTCTCTCTCTCTCTCTCTCTCTCTCTCTCTCTCTCTCTCTCTCTCTCTTAAGAGGGGATGCATTGTGCTTTATGTTTTGTCATCAGTGCAGAACTTGAGTTGGATACTTCCTTAAAGGTGCATTGTAGTGGGTGTGTCTAGCTAGCAACCTAGCAAGCTGGCTAACAGCCAACAGTCTTGCCTTGTAACTGTGGCACAACACTGGTAGTGCTGATATGTATCAGAGGTACTGTGCAGGTATTGCTGTGTAAGCTGCAAGGTCAACACTACTTCATGAATAGCTTGGATAGTTAGTGAGCGGCATAGAGAAATCTCTAAACACATTGCATGGATACTTCTTGTGCAGTGGAAGTTTAAATTCCATCACATACAGTTATTTCCCCACATTTTTCAATTTTTTTTTCTGTTCTTCAAAGGTTGTTTGTTTTAGGTTGCAGCTTCTTGAATAGCATTCTCTCTACCTAAATGTAGCTGAGATTTTACTAGATTAAATTGAATTGCGAGGAATTTGCAAGTAGTCATGCACTTTTCAGCTTTGAAAAACACCTCTCACAGTGGAAGTTTCCATTCAGCCTGTGCCACATTTGCTCAATAAAATGGAAGATTCCATTCAGACAAAGGGATCTGCTCCTTCCGTGTGGCTGCATGCTGGGTCCTGCTCCACAACCCCCCTCATCCTGAATATGCAGTCTGGAAGACTCTCAAATCAGACAGCTGGCCTTGATGGCAGAAAGGGGGCAGCATGAACTGTTACAGCACATTAACAGTAGATAGCAGAAGTGAATCTAAGACTTCTTCATATTAAGAAACTCTCTGGCACATGATGAAAGCACAGTTTTGTAAGAGTGGATTTTTTTTTATTGTCTCTATTGTATCACCATTATCTTTGTGCAGACATTCACCACCCAAGAAACCATCACCAATGCTGAGTCTGCCAAGGAATGGTTCCTTCAAGCCGCAAAAGATGTGAGTTTGCCACGTATTGAATTGATTACATGCACATGCATTGAAATCAATGTGTGGTGAAAACTTTCTTTAACTTGACTCTTATTCCTTACCAGCCTTCTGCTGTGGCCAAACACTTTGTCGCTCTCTCCACCAATGCTGTAAGTGACCATGCTCTTTCTTTGGATAAGAATAAATTCACAGTTTTGTCCTTGCTGTATTTCTTGTGTCTTTATGGGGTGTTTATATTATTGCCTAACTGCATCATGTTGCTGTGTTCTTCTGCAGCCCAAAGTGAAGGACTTCGGCATTGACACCAACAACATGTTTGAGTTCTGGGATGTAAGTGTCTAGATTAGGTTCCTAGATTGCCTCGATTCCTGGGTCAGGCCCCTGGCTTCTCCAGATAGAAGCTGGCATGATGAGGAGAGCTCACTGCTCCTCCGTCACCCTTGAACTTTGATGAGGACTGAGGCAGAGGCTAAAAATACAGCATAGTCTTTTGACCTGTGAAGTAGGTGGCTGCACTAACAGAATGGCAGCTGCTGGGTAATCAGAAGCCAGTCTTGTATGTTATATGTATCCTTGACATTCTCTCTTCTGGAGGTCACTGTAAAGGGCACATCAAAGGTCAGAAATCTACATGTGTGCCTTGATGTGTCTCAGGGAACAGATATAAAGCAACTATTTCAAACCGGTATTTCCACTTCAAGAATTAAGGGCTCAGTCTCAAATACGTTTCAAACAAATAATTGGACTTAGAATGAAAGCTAAAATAACAGATTTGTTGAAAGGTTAACTTTTAATAACTCCAGCTTTCATAGAAATAGACAAACAGTTCATCAGCAGAGGTCAGTGTTTGTACTGTGAGAGCCTGGGGCTCCCTCTAGGGGTGGATGTGGAGAATTGTGAGTCTGCACACAGCTCTCTGTCACTCCACATTTGTCACTTGTTGCCCTGCCTTGGAGACAAAGCAAAATAATTTCAAGGACTCTTGAAGGCACCCTGTCCAGTCATGTTATAATCAGTTCCAGTGACTGTATTTTCCCTGTAGTTTTTTTTAAACTAAGTTGATGTGATGCATTGGTCTTGGAACATTGTTGCTGAAGATGTGTAGCCATCCTAATCTTTTTTTTTTTTTCTTCTTCTTTTTTTTTTTTACTTTAATTATTTTAGTGGGTCGGTGGACGCTACTCCCTGTGGTCAGCCATTGGACTGTCTATTGCCCTGCACATAGGTATGAAATCAGTTTAAAGGCACCTTGCATAGGGACATGTGTGATTGTTCTGAGAACTGATTTGTGTTTCCCTCTGACAATTTCTCTCAGGCTATGACAACTTTGAGAAGCTTCTCTCTGGAGCTCACTGGATGGTACGTACCTCAGCCTAGTCAGAAATACAAACCTTCTCACATAAGTGACCGATATACTAGGAATATTAAAGGCCCACTGAGGTATTAATAAGTTGGAAACAAGTATGTGTGCAGCTATATCTGCAGCTGTAGCCCAGTATTGTGCTGATCGGAGGCAAATGGATTGTAGATGTCGATGTACCCCATCACCCATCCTCTTGGCTGTGTCTCCTAACAGGACAATCATTTCCGCACGGCCCCTCTAGACAAGAATGCCCCAATCCTTCTGGCTCTCCTGGGTGTCTGGTACATCAACTACTTCCAGGCTGAGACACACGCCATGCTGCCATACGACCAGTACATGCATCGCTTTGCAGCTTACTTCCAGCAGGTGGGGAATGGAATGGAGCTTCCTGTGATTTTTGTTTAACAATCCCCTGACTTTGAATTCAGGAATTAACTTAACCTTTAACTGAACAATATAACTTGTAAATGTCTGTGGGTACTGGATGTGTGCAGTGTAGAAGTGCTTGTTCCTCGGGTTGAAGGTCTGAATATCTGTGCCTGTAGGGAGATATGGAATCCAATGGAAAGTACATCACAAAGCAGGGTGCCAAGGTAAACTACCACACTGGCCCCATTGTATGGGGGGAACCAGGAACCAATGGCCAGCATGCGTTCTACCAGCTGATTCACCAAGGTATGCGTCCTGTGTCACTGTCCACTCCAGAGGGTCACAGGCTTAACAGAAGCGTGCAGTGTGATGTGTGGTCACTGGTGGTGAATATGATAGACACACTGTTATGTCTGTGTTCTCTGCAGGCACACGCATGATTCCCTGTGACTTCCTCATTCCTGCTCAGAGCCAGCACCCCATCAGAGACTGCCTGCACCACAAGGTACTCCAGGGAAAGCCAGCCAGTTTTTAAACGCTGCTGTGACCATCCCTCCTCTTCTTACTCTGTCTTACTTTTGTTTGCATGAGGCTTTTCAGTATTTCAACTAGTTAAAAGTACCTGACCATTCATCATGGTCAGAATGTATCCAGGCCTGTTTAACCAGATTCTTCATCATGACTCTGCCTGCTTCCCAAACTGTTAGGTGCAGTCACTGATGTTCTGTTCTGGTTTTCCCTCTCACAGATCCTGATGGCCAACTTCCTGGCGCAGACTGAGGCGCTGATGAAGGGAAAGACCACAGAAGAGGCCAAGGCCGAGCTGGAGGCCGGAGGACTGAAAGGGGAGGCCCTGGACAAGCTGCTTCCACACAAAGTGAGTCAGTGAGCAGGCAGGAGGCCAGTGGAGCCCCCTGGAGGGGAATGTGAGAAATGCTCTTTATCTAAGGACCAGCAGCTAGAGGGTGTTAGTGACTTACAACATGGTCATTTTGTGTTCTCTAGGTATTCCAAGGGAACAAGCCAACCAACTCTATTATCTTCAAGAAGCTGACTCCATACACCCTGGGAGCACTTATTGGTGAGTGAGAGAGAGCCAAGTCTCTGGAAGGAATGGCCCTGCTTCTGGCTGGACAGTTGCCTCTCGAGCAGATATTTCTAGATCACTGCTTGGACACAGTATAAATATTTTAAGAAGGACCTTAGTACCTTTGTCATCGTTTATACACATGTCAAAACAATACTTATATCTTTTTTGCAGCCATGTACGAGCACAAAATCTTTGTCCAGGGAGTCATGTGGGACATCAACAGCTTTGACCAGTGGGGGTCAGTATTGCCAGACATATGGAATTGTTATTCCAAACACTAGCACACAACCAAGATGCTATGCGAAATGATTGAACACAAGTTATGAATGGCTTAAATGAAAGACTAAACTGCCATTCAGTGAAGCTTCTCTAAATGATAAGTCTGCAGTGGTGTGTATGTGTGCTTGATCGTGATCTTTTCCATGTTCTCCAGAGTGGAACTGGGCAAACAGCTGGCCAAGAAGATCGAACCCGAGCTGAATGCGGCAGGTGACGTGAGCTCCCACGATTCCTCCACCAACGGTCTCATCAATTTCTTCAAGAAAAACAGCGCCTAAGCCTGACACTGCAGCTACATGCCCCATCGTCCCCACCCCGCCCCACCCCGGCTCTGCCTCTCCACATCACGG
The DNA here is from genome assembly GCA_036025975.1 of Nematalosa erebi. NCBI lineage: Eukaryota > Metazoa > Chordata > Actinopteri > Clupeiformes > Clupeidae > Nematalosa > Nematalosa erebi. The sequence continues at coordinate 11,087 of JAVQKI010307663.1, forward strand.
ACCCCCCCCCCCCCCACCCCGCCAGGACTGGAGCCCACTGACGGCCATGCTACTCTTTAGCACTGGAGAGGAAGAGCTAACTCTGTCTGTAATCACTTATTTGTGTAATCTTGAGTCTCTGTTAATTGTGTAATTTGGTTATGTATATGTGTCTAAAGCTAGGAAAGGGATTGGTTGGATTTTACTGCACTGTACTGATGTCACCTGCTAGGTTGCACAGAAAGAAAGAAAGAAAGAGAGACAGGTTACTGCCATGTTCAGCTGCCCTGGTAACTAATGGCTTGAAAAATAAATATTGTCACAGTCACTTTACCCTTGACCAGTGTAATTTTGGTTACTTAACATGTAGATGAGTTCAATTTATACTCTAATACTCTGTACTTTTAAAAGGAGGTAAAATATTGTATAATTTTAGATATTTGAAAAATGGAACAGGAAATGGAGTAGGTCAGTGGTGCTTAATAGTGTTAATGTTTATGAGGACAAGCTGGGCCAAAGTCCTTGTCAAACAAGCTTGTGGATGTCCATGAACTTTGCCCTTTGGTCTTGTCTGTAAAAGCCAAAGTTATGTGACATCAAAGTGGTAGAGCTTTGTTGCAATTCTAAAGATACTTGAATGGATAGGGGAAATCCATTTCCAATTTTTCAAGAATTTGGGACAAAGACAAAATGAGTCAAAATGGAATTCATTTTTGCAGATTATTTAAAGATTAGTGTTTTCTTTTGGACTGGCTTTGATAATTTAGCCAATGTTTTATCTGGTTGGTGTCATTGACAGACTATTAATGTGACACAATTGAAACATGAGGCAGTCTAAAACATTTATCATCCAGTACCATACATTTAGAAAAGAAATGACCTGTGATGCATGTTTCACTAGATGTCGCTCATCTAGCATACTTGGCATGATGTCATGAACATGGGAGCTCCCAGGGCTGCTTTTCTGACTGGAACACAAGGCCAGAGGTCCTCTCTGTGGTCTCCAGCCCAGATCCCAAACTAGCACTGCCTGCTAAATTGGCCCTGTGAGGGGGAAAACAAGCACAGGACTAAACAAATCTGGAAAGCATCATGTAATAATTGAACACAGCTTTGTTTTTTTATCGAACAAACTTTCATATGCATAAATGTTGCTCAAACTAAATATATGCTCTTTATAGCATAGTGATAACCTCATGGTTGGTGGTTGTTACACCATAAATAAATGGAATCCCTGTAACAATAGCATAGTTTCTACAAGCCTGCAACCTCCCTAGCAGCTCGAATCATGCTGCCAGTTACAAATGACTGAATCTCCTAGCAAAGAACTCAGAGACCCCCGATACTGGTGCTTGGGCTTCTAGTGCCTGTTGCCTAGCAACAATACTTTACTTCAAACAACTTAGTCTCAGTTATTTCAGGCACAGTAGAAAAGAACATAAGTGAGATTTGAATTTATTCTGAGGGGAGAAAGAGCAACTGATGAGGAAGATAAACATGCTCCCCTCAAATCACTTGACTGCACTGCTGCAAATGTTGACATCCATAAATAGGAATTGGATCATGGGTAAATAGACATGTTGTTCCAACCAAAAGCTTATTTTTTTTCTTCCACCGTCCCACGGGGCACTCTGTCAGCATATAACCGCCAATTCTAGTTTAATAGGCCTTATAATGATCAGACAGTATTCCATAACAAACATTTTTTCTTATGCCCCCAAATAATCTTTTACCTTAGCCTATATTATTAGATACCACAACAGCAGTATTAAACATTTTAGAATTAGCCCATGCCAACAGGAACCTATTTTAAACTGATAGGAGATTAGACTACAGTAGGCTACCCTATCTAATGTAAAAATAGACTTTTGCAGGTTTTTAGGTTTTGGCCAGGGATCCCCAACATATTTCCCCACATTTCTAGCACTCAGTGACTAGTCAGTCTCATGTTTATTTGATGCACTGTGGTCACCATGGTTACATCATCCCAGTTATCCTCCAGGTCAGGGGAGCGGTGGAGAAGCTGTGGAAGTCTGTCACTGATGCACTGGCCATTGAACTGCTCAAGGCAAGAAGCCAGAGGAAAGCCTCCAGAACCGTGGGCTCCTCCTTCTGACTGGAGTAAAATGCCCTGACAGTAGTGGCTTTGATTAAGTCTTTACTAGAAAGACAAGGGGCCTAAATCACTGAGCATGCCACAGCTTTTCCTGTTTGATAATAAAATAGACTGAACGGAATCTTATTATTGGAGAAGTAAGGGTGGCAGGCTGACACTTTCTTTGAAGTATGGGCATAAGGATGACTGTGGAAAACTCTCACTGGCATATCCCAGGAACATATCTCCTTTGAAAGAGCTTGCTCAAACATAAATCATTTTGTCAGGAGAAATGATACATTGATGTTGAAGTTAATATCCATTAAGCTTGACCATCAAACAAACACTGTGCTCCACAGTGTTACAGGCTGATTTATCATGGCCAAGCCTGAGCTCAGTCCCTTCCCAGCCATGTTTTCTCAGCCCACATTTCAGCCTGTGATTTGCCTCTGATGTCCCGGGTGGGGGTGGACCATGACGGGCCGTAAAAGAGGACTGCTGGCCCTGGAGCCTGGCCACATTCCCACGACTGCTGGAGTCATGGAAAGGTTAGCCTGAAGTGCGTGGGCAGCGGCAGCATCTGCTAATAGATCAGCACCCTGTGAGTGAGATGTTTAGGTGGCAGCGCTGACACTGTCAGAGATGTTTGTGTGACAGAGGAGCATCTCTCTGGCGTCTGCTCCTGTCTGCCTTCACAGCTCATCTGGGACTATTTTAGAACCGAGTGAAACTGCATGTAAAGTCTTTTTTTTATGAGGTTGTTGTTGACTTTGAACACTTTCAACTTTCATCTTTACATATACAGTCATCATAAGCTGCCATTCTTTTAAAGTTCTTCACAGAGCCTAAGGTCTGACCACCCCTAAAGAAAGCATAAGAGGAGAAGAAGCTTCAGGCAATCCCAGTATAGCAGATGCCAGGGGTTAAGAATGGGTTAGGAAGGGAGGGATATTCATATTAGCACGTATGCAGTAGAAAAGTATTGATGTGTACACAAAGAAAGACCTCTATTTGCATGTTTAGTACAAAATTAGACGAGGATAGGATGAAATGGGCTATGGGTGGAGAGGACTTTTGAACTTTTTAAGAGAATCAAATGGATAGGATAGGTTA
>JAVQKI010307725.1:0-10383 GCA_036025975.1 Nematalosa erebi
TTAAATAAAATAGAAAAATAAGTGTTTAGTGACAAGTGACAAATTTGACTTAACTGACTGAAATCTTTATAAAGAATGCCATGCATGTAGTTGAAGTCTTTTATGATTTTCTGAAATTCAATAAAGTTATGTAAAGAAGAAGAACATCCCCTCTCAGGCTCACTGACTTTGTGAAACCCAGGCTCTGGTTTCACTGTGAGACAAGTGTCCAAAAGTTTTTCTTGGCATGTCCGAAATGAGGCAAGATGCAGGAAACAATCCAGCGGGACTGGGGAGGTTATTGGAGAAACTGCCACATCTATTTTAATTAGTCAAATTTGAACCAACTGAATATTGTATTTCTTTTCATTTGAATGATGACTTTCACCTGATTTGCATAGACTAGACAGCGTGTATGCTTTCAGCACCTAGCGTCATTGCGAAGGATACAAACACAAAATAGCTATGGCAGAAGTAGATACATGTCTCATGTAATGCGAAACATGTAACATGAAAGTAGAACATGCAATGCTAAAGCGAATACAGGTGGCGCACAATGTCAAAGAAGCAGACGTAGGCCTACCTATGGTTGCAAAGGTGAGCACGAAGGGAAAAATGGATTCTCGAATGTAGTAACTTCCTTTCAACACAATAGACCAATCAGGTTGGGTTACACAGTATTGGTGCTATCGCGTCCCTCCCTCACCTTTTGGAAACAGCCAATAGACCAACTCCCTTGGGAGATTGACTACAAGAAGAGAGGCAGAACCAAGCGCAGGTAACTAAGAAAAAATAGCGAGGAGGAGAAAAAACCCTTAGGGCTTGTTATGGGGTTAGAGTGAAAGAAACCAAGATTTTTTTCCAACCTTCTTTACCAGTTAAACCAGTAACTCTGGATAGAGCACACAAGTACCGGATCAGGTAGAGTCTCTGGTCGCAAACTCTTTCGTCCTCTCTTCGAAAATAATCTCCTTTCCTTCTTCGTTTACTGCAATTGAATTTCCAGCTCTTTTGTTTGCTTCTCTTATCACTTGGAGAAAGGTGAACCCTCGTGTTATTTTTATTTGGTCTTTGCTTTTAATTGTAGTTTTTACCCTTGTGGTCCCTGATGGCTTCGCACAGTGATACTCTGGTGGTGTTCTTTGGGGCAACAGCTGGTGCAAATGGGGGTAAACTGGGTTCGGATGAGAGGGAATTAATTCTCTTGGTGTGGCAAATTGTGGATCTACATGAGAAAAAGGTACGGACCTTCTGACCCGTTGAAAGGTTTCTAAACGTGGCGCACTATTTGATGGCATACAAGTAGCCCATAATTAAAATACTATCTTGACAGCTGACATATTTATTAAGGAGGTACGTTTATAGAAGTGTAATTAGTCGGGGAATTAATTGACTAACTTGCCGGCGACCATCGCAAATTTTCTCAACAATCTTTTTGTTGGCCTTCGGTAGGCTGTGAATTGACTTGCATGGTGCTTTCATGCGAATTTAACTAAGTTGGCTTTTCCCAAAAGAAAAATAAGGGTGAGAAAAACGTACCTTTTTAAGAATATGTCAGAGCCATAGGCTATTAGCGTGTAGGCCACCGGCGACGAATTAGTGCTAACTGCTTTGCCACCACATTATTAAAGAAAGAAACTGCGGTTGTATTGCATTTTATTGCACATGGCTTCGGTTGGTGTGTTTGAGAGGGAAATCCATGAGCTTTGTTCAGGCACAATAACTAGTATTTCTGTGGTAGGCCTTCGGTGCGTGGTGTATGAACTTGACTTCTTACAAAAAGCAAAATTCTGTGAACTCCTGGGTCTTATTAACAGGTAGGAAAACTTCAGAGACGTCTAGTAAAGCCGGATTCACTGGATTTAACAGAACAGTGTAAAGAGGACACCGCCTTGACCGTAGACGAACTTCTAAAGGCCGAACCACTGGACACCGTACTGCAACAGGTGAGTTGAATTTCAGTTGATGACGTGCTGTGTTCGACATGAAATTAGGCCTCGGGTGGTGTGGTTCTTCCTTATGACGCTTTGTAGGTCAAGATATGTCACATAAGTGTCTTTACAGAACTGAATTAGGCCTATGTCTACAGTAGTTTTCTTCAGTATCTGATGTTGTTCTTCAGATCTAGTGTCTTGCACTAAGCTTATAGCCTACATTCAAACATCCACTTGCCATGAAGCCGCATCTAAATAACTTTAAGGTCAAAATTAAGTAAGCTTTAGAGAGTCACTGTAGGCCTCCACTGCTGAGTGTAGTACTTAATGTGGGAACATGGGCAGGGCAGTGCCAGAAGCTTAGAAGGGGGAGAGATCAGCAGGTCCGGTCTTGTTTTAAGGCTGAGGCACTCCACAGACATCTGGAAGGTGGAATGTTTACCTGTGAGTGCACCACCCTCCTGTAAATGTCAGCCCTTGCACAGGTAGGAACGAGACACAGGCATAAGAAGCCGGCCAAAGGTTTTTTTTTTTTTTTGAGACAGTGGGGTGGTTTACAGAGCAAAGGAAGAAACCAACACAACCTGTTGGTCCACTGACAGTGTGGATGAGTGTTTTTCCTTTGGCCGTGTTAAAGACTCAGGTGGGTCTTTTATGACCAGGATGTGAATGAGTTTCAGGTTCCTCATAGCCTGTGCCGGTATGTTTTGTCAAAAGCCCATGTTGCCAAACGTGTTTCTCCACCTCGGTGGTGAGAGAATGCGTTTGCAGTGTGAAAACCCATCCCTGCCCACCATTATTTCATATGTGCGGCAAACCCCCTGCTTTGTCCTGTCGTCTTAAGTGTACGGTTGGGGATTAGTTTGTGCAGTTTCAGCTTCTAAGCAAGCTCTGTGACACGAAGCTGGTGTGTGGGGGGGGGGGGGGGGGGGGGGGGGGGGGGGTCTCACCTCTCCGGAAGCGTGCGCAGCCTCTCTGGGTCCCTGGAGGGGACGGGCGTCTCTTTCTCCTTTCCGTCAGGTTGGCCCCTCTCCTCGGGCCCGCCCACCTCCACGGCCAGCATCATGTTGTCCGACATGCGGAGCAGCGGGCTGGACATCACGCGTGAGCCGAGGGAGGAAGAGCCGTGTCCGCGTCCAAGGCCTGCCAATCGCGCCGCGTCGTGGAGCTCAGCCGCCGTCAGACCCAGAGCTCCCACGGAGGAACCTGCGGCGGCGGCTGCCGCCGCTCCTTCGGCTTCCTCCTCTTCCTCATCCTCATCTTCATCCTCCTCCTCGTCCAGCTGGGGGCGTCTGGCGTCGGGGCTGAGGCGCTGGGGCAGGTGGGTGCGTGCCACCGATTCGTCGCGTCCCTCGCGCCTGCGGCGGGCGAACAGGGGAGTGCAGCGGTTCCGCAGGGACGAGGAGAGCCAGGAGCTCCCGCCGGCACTCCCACTACCACCACCTCCTCCTCCACCTCCTCCTGTCGCCCCTGCCGCCGCCGCCGCTGGGCCTCCACCCGAGGCTAACGCTGCCGCTGCAGCCGCTTGGCTCCTCCAGAACTCGGGCGACATGGTCTGCTGCTGGGCGTCCGCCGAGACCCGGCCACGCGACTCCCGCACCGGGGAGAGCTCCTGTCGGCGGCGGCGCAGCATGGCGAAGGCCGACTGCACCGGGTCGGCGACCGCGGCCTCCTGCGGACGCTCGGGGGCCTGGGATGGGGCAGGGACGGGGAGGCGTTGCACAGTCGGAGGAGGAGGAGGAGGAGAGGTGGGGGCGGGGGTGGGGGGTGGGGCGGCGGCGGCCGAGCTGGAGGAAGAGGCGGAGGAGGAAGAGGAGGAGTCCTGGCTGGAGCGGCGGGAGAAGAGGCGGGAGAGGAGGTGTCTTGTCGAGCGCCTGCCGTCTGATTGGCTGCTGCTGCTGCCGCCACTGCTGGTGCTGGTGGTTGGCTCAGATGGAGGGGCGGGGTTGGAAGGGCGCTGGGAGAACGGGGTGTAGGGGCTGGAGGAGCTCCAGGAGGAGAGGCGGGAGGGGTCGGACAGCGAGGAGCGGCCGCGGGAGGAGGAGGAGGAGGTGGTGGAGACGAGGCGCTCGGAGGAGAGGGAGGAGCGTGCCGGCGAGGGGGACAGGTAGTCCGAGGAGGAAGAGGAGGAGGAGGCGGGCGAGGAGAGATGGCGGCTTGATGAGGTCTCTCGACGCGCCGAGGAGAGGAAGCTCTCTTTGGGCCGCGCTCCCTGAGCATACGTGGACGTCACGCGCTCTGGCCGGTCTGGAGAAGAAACACAAACACACAAACACAAACACAAACACACACACACACACACACACTTATTGGTTTTTCTACGTAGAGACAAGCCATGTGTGTATGGAAAGGAGTGAACAAGAATGAGGCGTTAGACGTGACTGCATATACTAAACAGGTCAACTCTGTTTATGTGTGCAAGTACTGCAGATAAAAAGGAAGGAAACCAGTGTGTGTGTCAGTGTGTGTGTGTGTGTGAGTGAGTGTGTCAGGGTTCCATTATTATTCCATTATCCACACATTATTTGACATCAAAATAAAACTAAAATTCAGGGACATTCTAGGTCAAATTCTAGGACCTGAATGTGGCAGTTTCAGTCAAGGTTCACCATTAGCTACGTACTGTGCCAAGAGAAAGAATTTCTGTATTCAGACTTAAAGGGTAAACTAGGAAATTATATTTAAGCAGTATAACACAAGAGGGAGCGAGGGTGTTTGTGGATATCGCCCGTGAGGATATCCATAAACAACCTCACTCCCACAAGTGTTATACTGCTTTTATATAACAGTTCCATTACCAACTAACAAAGTTTTAAGAAACCAAATTGTTCTTTCTACCGTTCACTTTTCATTTATGTTAATGTATCCTCTGCCTCCCAAAATACTTATTAGCTTAGTTTTGCATCCGTTCCCAAGCAACACAACAGTTAATCAACGACTTGGAAGTTCTCTCAATGGAAAATGTGGCATGAGTATCACCCGTGAAGTCACCCATGGTATATAGTGGGATATCCTCAATCCTAGTGACGCGTAGAATGCGTCTTGTCTAATCAGAAATTGCTAAATAGTTCGACCAGACCTGACTGTTGTAAAATTAGTATTACAGTATACAGTATGGCTTGCAAGGTATGTTCTGACAAAAAAACAGGATTTGCTATAACACAAAGGTGGCCCACTTTGAACCAATATTCATAAATTCAAAAATTCAAGCACTTCCAATGGCCTGTGTCTTTTTTAGGGTTGTCAAAGTTAATGTGACAAGAGTGTTAATGCAATCCCTATTTAACATGACTGACAAAACAAACACGGGGAGCACAAACACCTGCAGCTTCAACAGGCCTAGTGAGTCTGCTTCAAATCAAAGATGATGCCGTGCGCATTTAGTTTCCTACAGTTTTACTAGTGGTAGGACAGTAAAGTGATATCTTGTGCTTTGCAGAATGACACTGAGGTGACTGTGATGTGATGTGTGTCTCCAAAGTGTGTGTGTGTGTGTGTGTGTGTGTGTGTCACCTACACAAAGAGGAGGTGAGCGTAGAGCTGCGTTCTCCCAGGCTGCTGTAGCCCGAGTCTCCTCTCCCCTCCAGCTCCCTGCGCGCCCACAGCCCCTCGGAGGATGAAGACGAGGTGGAGGAGGTGGATGAGGAAGAGGAAGATCTGGATAGAGGGCTCAGGCTCTTCCACGGCATATCTAAACACAAGTTCACTTTGTTATTCCCCTGTGTGTTGAAGAGAAATAGAAACCAATACAAAGAAAACAACAAACATCAGGTTATTCCAGCCCTGTGGTTTTGCTTGGAAGAGATGAGAAACCTGGGGTGTCAGACGCCCCCTCCAACTCCAAAGAAACACACATGCACACGCACACACACGCACACGCACACACAGGTAATCTCTGACTTATTTATGCACACCCTGAAACCACCTCCGGCACAGCACTCCTTTTTGTGTGACCCAGTAATTAGTGATGACACCACCCCTTATTTTATGCCTTGCAATGTCAACGGTTTTAACTTTCAGTGACACCTTTTCAAACATTTCCCTTATCATTGTTTCTGTATATTCTAATTGAATCTCTAGGATTTAGCCACTGAAAAGTATCACATTTTCAGTAGAGGCCACAGTGAAAAGAAGCTAGACTAGCAGATATTCCCTTGTGTGCTGACTGAAGTGAGGTTATGTGTGGGTACCTGAGCTGCTGCTCAGGGAGGAGTAGGCGCTGCTGGTGCCTGAGCTGGAGAGGGTTCTGCCATAGGCTGCTCGGTTGGTGTAGGAGAGCTTGGCCCGCTTGGACTCGCTGTCCTGTGCCGAGCTCAGCAGGCCCGTGTAAGAGCCCAGTCTCCTCTCAGAGTCCATCTGGCAGAACAAGAGACAGACAAACTCTCATTATCAACACCACTATCATCTCATCCATTTATCACGCACGCACACATGCACACACACACGCACGCATGCACACACACACAAAAAAAACTGAATTACACTAAGCCACTCAAGACACAACCCAACAACTGTCAAAACCAAATGGAATGAATAATGCACAGTCTACTGGTGAAGAGCAGGAAACACACTCACTAAATGGAAGAGCATGTTTCGTGGCAGATTTGTGTTGCTGGCACGCTCTAAAGACAGACTGCCTTGGTCCTCTGTCCTCAGAGCCAGAGAGGGGCGCCACACCCCTGTCTGCCTACAACACATCCCGCAGCCTACACCTGTACAGCCCCCAGACTATCTCCCTGCTTTTATTGGCTCTCAGTTTCAGAGACACCTGTTCAGCTGCTGTGTTACTTTATTACTACTACTTTCTACCTCTAAGAGTTTCCATTCTAAGAGCATGCATCTGGAATGGTGAACTTTCTTTTTTACCGAATCTCCTTCCTATGTGTGCCGTTATTGTCAGCCATCCAGAAAACAGCCCCCCCCCCCTTCCCGTTTCCTGTTATCCCGTACATTTAGCAGCCATAATATTGGTTTGTCCTATCAGTCCGGCGCCGAGTCCATGGACATTATCTGAATCATCTTGTTTTACTTGAGGCAGAACAGCTCAAGATTAAATCCCTTTGCTTAGTCCCACAGCGTGCTTTCTCCCAAACTCAATGCCAATGTTGTCATTCTAGCTCAATCGACTGTGCACTTGACCTCAGCCGTGCGTGACTGGGAAAGACCCTGGTCCCTGGTTAGGTCATGGCTTGCTGGGCCATCCACCCTGATGTCAGTGGATGAGATGTGCACAAGCTCACATTCTGAATCATCCCCTCTGAGCTCAGTAGATGAGCTCATGCTTCTGCAGGGACAAGAGCTGCACTGATGTCAGTTAGCTGGCTAGCTGACATGTAAAGGTCAGAACATTTAGCAGTCACGCTGCAAAAGGAGTTTTTAGCTTTTCACTGGGGACAGAGGAAATATTTCCTTCAGGGGGAGGAACTCACTTATAGAGTCTTTATAGAGTACTTCCAACCATACCTCAGAGAGTGCTTGTCAGTAGAAAGACCAATCAGAAAATATGCCATTACAGACACCACAGAGACCCATTCACTTAGCGTTAGCAGCTGGCTCCTACTTGGACTATGTAGTACCAAAAGTTCTCATTAGCGTTAGTATTAGCTGCTGGCTCCTACTTGGACTATGTAGTACCAAAAGTTCTCATTTCTAATCCCATCAACAGCACTCTGTGACCCTAAACAACAAGACTATCGTTGGAAATACTCCAGATAACCACTTTCTTACTTAATATACAATAGGTTTCCATTCAACTTATTTGCATTTCATATTCGCATAACAAAAATGTGGCTCAAGACTTGCACATCTGTGTGTGTTTCCATCAGCTGTGTAATGCGAATAAAAAGGCTGATCACGTGATGTGTGATGACCAGTTGTGGGATCAAAACGGCATGCCGCCTGGACAGAAACACGGTAATTGAGAATATACGCAAATTCGTCTGTTTCCGTCAAGTTTAATCGCATGATGCCTTATTCACATCAAGAGTTGATCCACCTCTCTCAAGTTAATCAAATTTTATATTAACATTAGGGGTCTGATGCTTTTTTGACTTTGCAGATGTCTCCAGCAAGGATTTCTTATTTGCATAACTTAAACTCACGGTGGTTGGAGTGTGGATGATTGTATACACTACCAGAATTTGCAATGTAGTTAAGTGACGCATCAAAGTTAAAATTTTACTCCAACCTACAAGCAACCAGAGGTGACTACTGTATACAGATAGTCCACTTTAATCGTTTAAACTCTGCATAACATGGCTGTCCAGTATGTCCATTTTAACAAGACCTGGCCAACAAATACAGTATTACCACTGCACAAGTTTGCAGCACTGGATTCTGTGTAACTGTGGCAGTTTATAAAAAGAACCAGAATGGGAAAGGAAGTTAAAGCAGGCTTTGAATACCAAATATGGCAAGTTTAAATACAAACACTCCCACACAACATCAGTGTTGTGCAAGTAGGACTGCAAAAGTGGCAAGTGATTAACTGTTGCCATTCTGATGTTTACAAAAACCTACACACTAGAGTTTCAACATGTTCATCTCTGGTGTTGAAATGGATCAACAGCCTCTGTCACAATCACAAGCACGTGCGCGCACGCACGCACGCAATTAAGCGCTTGCCACATGAGGTGAATGGCCAGGGTTCCCGACACACAATCCATATCAAGCATGCACGGAGAGTTGAAGAAAACTTGATGGTACATTTATTCAGCAATCCGGTTGACTTTCTGAGGTTATAGACAAAGAATGAAAAATGAAAATTAAGCTGTTCTTACTTGGTTGCGATTGTTTGCGTTTTTGCAGTCTGAAACTGTATCAACCTGCCAAGTCACCCGCCGGCTACTTTGTGAATGAACTAATTAAAAGGAACCATGTCGTGCCACTGGCACATCAAAGGGGTGTGTCTTCGACCACCTGCCCAGGGCAACCAAGGCAAGCACGACACCTCCCAAATATAACCCAAAACCACACACACAAACTACAAACTAAATCACACCCAATCTTACTCCACAAACACACACACACACACGCACATGAACAGCCTCTGTAATAACAGCACACACAGACGCGCATGCACATGCACGCATACAAACACACCCACACACACGCAGACACACAGAGACACAGACACACGCACACAATGGTTTTCCAGTCACGGGAGTAAATAAATTTTTTCTACTGTATGTTCGTCTCTTCTGTCACGGCTCAACGTCCTGACGCACCAGTACTATTTTCTTGCTAAAATCATACTGCAGGTTTAACCACATAAAAAGTAGAAAGTGTACTGTAGCGAGCACATGACATGAGCCCCTCACCTAGGAAAGTGTTCATATCATGTATAGCGGTAGGGTGGAGAAGTGGGGTCTTTATACCTCAGTATGAGGGTGCACTTGGCAGATTTGAAAGGGTTTTATGGCTCTCACCAGTTTGCTTCTGCTGCTCCCTGACGAGGGTTCCGCCCATGAGCGGTCACATGACACAGAGGAGGTGGAGAGAGGGGAGGAAAGTTTCCAGCTGGAATGGCGACTATCAGAGGAGCTGTAGTCTCGGGAGCCGCTGAGGTAACGGGAGGACTGGAAATAAGCCAGAGAAAGAACACATCAGAGACGAACGACAGGAAAGATGGGAACTAGCAGATTGTGTGAAATAGTGAAAGATCGGCATGACAGACAGAAACTAGACACACCGGATAGCGGTACATAATCGGACAATACAGTATATACTAATATAGTCATATTATATGAGTCATTTAGAATATAGCATAATATGAGCAGTGCAAATTATAGCATCTTCCATCTGAAGAAAATTTATCTCCTCCCTACCCTACTCTCTTCAGCCTCACTTTTGAACTACAACTCTTATGTTAGCCCCTATAAGTGAAACACGTTTAGTCAACACACATGCTCACAGTCTGAAATCCTAGAAGCTGTTTAACATCCACTTCAGTGTGTGTGTGTAAGGCCTGTACATGATGGCATAGACCCAAGTGGTTCTTGACATTGAATTCAATGGGAATAGTGGAATATCCAGAATTGCAAAACGACCCTTAAATAGGTCCGATTTGGCAAAGCTAAAGGTACTGTTACAGTGATTCTACATATCAAATTTCAGTTCACATGTTGTTTCTCACTAGGTGGTGCTACATCACAAATGACTGGTTTTGGGCTTGTTTGGGCCTTTGTGAGACCTGCATACCACATTTCTTTTTATAGGTTTATAGGTTCCTGGTAGATGCGTATCCACAGAGACATACAAAATACTGCATCAAAAACAAAAAGTGCCTGGCTAAAAATTTTAAAAGAAAAATAAACATCGGAGTAAAAAAATATACATAAATAAGTTTAGAGATAATCTTAAATACTACAGAAATGTAGACGTTTATGTTTATTGGTACTTTGCTGATGCTTTGATCCAAAGCGACATACAATTCAAATAATACATAAACAAATAATTGGCTTAAATAAAT
>JAVQKI010307772.1:0-5000 GCA_036025975.1 Nematalosa erebi
CGGTTCGCTGTTTGGTCTACGTTGTTCCAAATTCTTTCGTCTTCCTTGCTATCAACAGCACTCATCAAGCTCGTATAACAGCACTATGGTTGGAATTACTCCGAACCTACGCTTTAAACAATGCAATACTAATTGTTAGGGCACCTGATGTAAACTGTTACTGATACAATGGGCCCATTTCACAGCAGCCATTTTTCCAACGAGTTGCTGGGTAAGCACAGGTGTTATTAATGACAGCCAATAAGATTCTGATTCAGTGTAGCAGACTTGCATCCTTTTTGGATGTCATTAATAACACCTGTGCTTGCCCTGAAATTTCGTGGAAGTATGGCTGCTGTGAAATAGGCCCATTGTAAGTGTAGTGTGTGTGCATGTGGTGTGTACTAGCGTATTAGACAGTATGTTTTGTTTTGTAGAAATTACAAAAATGTTTGGCCATGTGTGCTGCTCTTTTTGTGTCAAAACCAAAAGTATAAAGTTCAGACATGCAGTATCAGAGTATGTGTGTGTGTTTTTGTGTTTGTGTTTTTGTGTGTGTGTGTGTGTGTGTGTCTTTGACTGTATGTGTTTGTATGAAACAAGAGCATTTGGAGGGTGAAATACAGGTCCCCCAACCCCTGGGTTACTGTGAGTCCTCTGCACGCCTCCGCTCTCCTCCCTAGCCCAGAGGGGCCCTGAATTAAACATCAAAGTACACAGGAGCTCTGTACCTAAGCACCATAAATAACACACTGTGTGTGTGTGTGTGTGTGTGTGTGTGTGTGTGAGTGTGTAGGCGAGAGGGTGGGATGGGGTGGAGTGGAGGGGTTCAAATGGGCCGAGCAGGTCATATGGATCCGTCATACAAACACTGTCAAAGCGGATTCATTTGTTCACAAAATGGCCGACGTTGTGTCACAAATCTATTGATCTGCCCGTGGCTCCTGGCTCGGCTGCTGGCCTTTCTGGACTCTGGAGGCACGGCTGTCCAGTCACGTCACGTTCAAACTCACTCAGCATCTTCAGCTAGAGACATGGAAATCTCTCTCTCTCTCTCTCTCTCTCTCTCTCTCTCTCTCTCTCTCTCTCTCATTCCTTTCCTCCTCTTCATTCTATCTCTCCTGCTGTCTCCTTTTGTCCATCTCTCTGATCATCTGAGGTCGTGGTCCGATTTAATGTGGTCGTAACTTGGGTAGTAAAATATTTAGCATTTTAGACAGAATTTGAATCCAAGAGCCTGGTTAGTGGAGGTGGACCTGTAGCAGGGGGCTGTGTGAGTAAGACAAGGGGGTCACCTGTGCACATAGGCAAACATCCTGCTTGCCTTCCTCCTATACCCTGCACCTCACACACACAGCTCAGGAGTTCGCAGTGTACCTCCATCTTTGTGTGTGTGTGTGGGTGTGTGTGTGGGTGTCTGTGTGTGGGTGGGTGTGTTCGGTGGGGAGCAGGCCTCAGAGACTCCTGAGGTGGCCTGTGCGGCAGCTGTTGTTGTGTGTTTTTCTCTGGTGTGTGTACACACACACACACACACATACACACACTTGCATGCGCAAACACACACTCCGACTCTGCCGAAGCCCCTGTTTACACTTGCTGTGGGCACATGTGTCCCAAGCAAATTAGCGCGAAGACAACAAATTGGGGTTTGTTTGTGTCTGTTTTTTCGAGCCTCGGCCTGGAAACATTGGCAGATTGGAAGTGGAGTTTGCATGCTAGTGGACTGTTATAGCAAATTGGTCAGGAGCTTAGGCCTGTGTTTGTGTGTGTGTGTGTGTGTGTGTACATGAGCGTGCAGGATGTGCTTGTGTGGCATTTGTCAGCTGTCAGACAGGGCCCTGCTGTAAAGAAGGACTCTTTTTTTTTTTTTTTTTGCAGGTTTTTTTTTCGGAGGGAAAAAGGCCACTTTCTTCTCTGAGATGAAGTAGGGTGTCGGTGTCACACGTATGTCTGTCTTGAGTGTTACCGTGCACACACATAGTCTCTCCCTGTCAGCGGAAGCAGGAATTAACCTTTTTGTTGCCTCTAAATGGTGTTGCTGTTGTTGTTGATGTTGTTGTTTGTTGTTGTTGTTGTTGTTGAATGAAATGGAGCGCATCAGTAGAATAGATGCTAATAGACGGATTGGAAGTAGGAGCATGACTGGGTGCTCAGTATTAATTCAGGAGGTAAAATTGCCTGTGGGTAGCCTGTGTTTTTTAAGTCAGCAGCCCTGACAGCTTGTTTAGATGCAGTCAAATAGCAGCGCTAGAGTGAGAAATTAGGGGTCGGTTGCAGATGTGTGGGTGCATGTATACGCTTTTGGATGGAACGCCTAGTTTGGCCAGACTGGTCCTAGTTTGGGTCACGCTTGTTTGATTTCTAGGTCCTGCCGTCATTCATTCTTGTGACATCTAGACAAAAATAAATAAATGAAGGGAAAGGGATGGGATCATTTTCTGGCGTCTGTGTGTGTGTGTGTGTGTTTGTGTGTGTGTGTGCGTGCGTGCGTGTGTGTGTGTCCTCCCCATGAAAGCTCAATTATCAGCTAATGTGGCTTAAAAGTAGAAAAAATGGACAACCATCATCGGCTGGGCCTCCCATGATGGGAAGATCTGTCTTTTTTTTCCACCACCCCCCAGCCCCCAGCCAATATCTGGGACTTGATAATCATGGTTGTCCCAAACACCTGCGTTTCGATTGCCATGACCTGCCGCCCAAATGAGTGCAATTAATGACAATTACCCTGCAGGTGTCACGACAGAGACACTAACGGATAGGCCACTGGCTGGTGGGACCATGCGCTTGTCCATTGAGTAAATATGTAATGATCACAGTTGTAACTGGTCGGGATGAGGAGGCCCACGCCAGCTACCAGTGCAATCTATTTGTGTTTGCCGCCGCTCGATGCAGTTAAGCAAGCTCGACAAACTGAAATGGATGGACTTGAATCCCATTCTCCCTGGGGCCGGAGTGACTGCAGCCAACTAAAGAGGTCTGGGGGTCGCTTCGTCAGAGATGGAGAGCCAGAGAGGGGAACCGACATGGCCTGAAATAGGCTTTATTTCGCTAGTCCCCGTTCAGGTGATTTAGAAAGATAACATGCATTTCACTCTGATGGAGTGATTAACTCGCACTACACTAGCAGTAAGAGCCGAGATTGGGTCTGAATGTAGTGTTGAAAAATCAGCATTTGTTCTTTGCCACAGCAGCTTTGTCTGTTATCAGCTGTCAGTTGACTGAAATATTCAGCATTTTTCTTTCACTGAATTTCAGCGTGCACATTAATTTTAAATTTTACTGTGTGTGTGTGTGTTTCTGCCTGCCTATCAGTCTGTCTGTCTGTCTATTTGTGTATGTGTGTCTGTGTGTGAATAAATGTGAATATGTGTGAGATCGGTGTGTGTGTGTGTGTGTGTGTGTGTGTGTGTGTGTGTGTGTGTGTGTGTGTGTGTGTCATATAAGTGGCCATTTTGCTGGCCTTGTGTTTTGGGTGCGAGTCATGCATCTGTGTTCCTCAGGTGCAGCTCAGGTTCAACTTTAACCCTCCTCCCCCTCTGGGTCTTCAGCTCACTTCCACTCAGCTGCCATTAGCATAAATGCATTAAAATGTGAATAGGAATTAATTTGGACTTTCCCCTCCATAGGAATTAATGGAAGTTGTTCTGCTTCTCCTCCGAGTTCTCTCTCTCTCTCTCTCTGTCTCTCTCTCTCTCTCCCTCCTTCCACAGTCCATAAATATTAATATTAATACAGTGTCGTATTTAAAGGGAGCGCTTGGGTGAAACCGTATACAGAATATTATTAGAGATCACGATACGTTTCTCTGGAGGAGTACACTTGAATGAATGCATCGCCTCGCCGTCAAGATCTGTAAAAAATCCAATCTTCATATGGCACAAAAAGTTATTTTCAGAGAGACTGAACGATGAACAGGGCTGAATGACTTCTGTCGAAATACATTTGAATGCTGGGAGACGCAACGCTAAGGGTTGGGTTGGGGTTGGCATATGGCTGTGTGGTTTGAGGGTTGGGGGGTGGTGGGTGGTGGAATTCTTCTCCGTTTTGATCAAGCCCCAGTTCATACCATTGTAGCTCTATCATCTTCTCCATTAGTTAACCACGGAGGGCTAGATTACCATCAGCCGTATCATCAACATCATCATCAGTCGCCCCACCACACCAGAGGACTCTGGCAAATGCAGGCTATTCCTTTCCTAACCAGGAGCTATTGCCTATGTATGTGTTCTAGCATAGTGCTTTCACTCTTCTCTGATCGCTCCCTTTCTTTCTCTCTGGCCTCCCCCATTTGATGCTGTCATGGATGATCGAGGCTTTTAAAAATCCACTTTTCAATTTTTGATAGAACATGAAATATTTCTGCTTCTCCAAAACACCAGGCCTATTGTCCTGTTCTATCCTGACCTGCCCTGGCGTGTGTGCGTGTGTGTGCATGTGTGTGTGTGTGCGTGCGTGCGTGAGCGTGTCAGCCGGCTTGCTCGACTCTTGCCGGACTGTTGCATCATGTCTTTTATGGTCCTCCAATCATCTCCATAGTTGGGGCCTAATGGAGAGATAGCTGGAGGCAAGGGAAAGGAATGAGTCTGTGGATGAGGATGAAGTGAGATTGGGGGGGTTGGGGGTTAGGGGTGGGGGGGGTGGGATAGAGGGTCTGGCCTCTGGATGAGGGATTTGGGCTGTCAATACTGTGGTGCACCCCACAACCACACACATACACACACACACACACACACACACGCTCACACTCACACACACATCACCTTCAGACCTTGTCGGTGTGAGCGTGAGCGAGAGCGAAGCTGATCGGGACAGGTCAGCCTGGTCAAGGTGAGGCGGCGGCGTGAAAGTGAGCTTCAAAGCCGCCACGGGAAGCCGCCCGCTCAGTAGTTCAGTCTAGGCCGACCCCTTTAATCTCGGGGCCCCTGCGATCTTTACGCTGTGCCGCTCTCCGTCAATACGCCGCCGCTTTGTTGTCCGGTGCGGAGAGGGATGTCAGGCCTTTGTGTGAGTGTGTGTGTGTG
>JAVQKI010307772.1:7500-10322 GCA_036025975.1 Nematalosa erebi
GTTCGCCTGTGTCACTTTTTTTCATGGTTTGCAATGACTGATTGGGTCTCTCTAAATGTTTGTTGCTGCCAGGGGGGGATCCACAGGCTGTTTGTGTTCCAGCCCGAGGATCCAGACACCATCAGCCAGGGTCTGATTGCGTTTGTGTGTTTGTGTGTTTGTGTGTGTGTGTGTGTCTGTATGTGTGTGTGTGTGTGTGTGTGTGTGTGTGTGGGCGAAGAGTGTTTGCTGATTGTTTGATGGTGGCTTCCACGAGCAGCAGATGATGTTGTTAATGATTCATGCGGCCCAGCATCCACACAGGGGGAGAGAGCTTCAGCATGAAAGGACCCACTAGCCCCCAGAGGAGAATACACCTGTGTCATAAAGAGAGAGAGAGAGAGAGAGAGAGAGAGAGAGAGAGGGAGAGAGAGAGAGGGGGCTGTGTATAGACAGAATGAAAGTATGAGGTACATAGAGAGGAAGAAGGGAGATGAAGAAGAGAGAGGGATAAAGGAGGTAGGGCTGTACTAAGAAAACATGGAAGGGAGACAGGAGAGAGAGAGAGAAAGAGAGAGAGGAGGGGAGTGGAGAGAGTCTGAGGTGTAGACAAAGAAAAAAGAGAGAGAGAGAGAATGCAGTAATTATTGAGTGCCTATTGCTTCATTCCCTTAAGGCATTTACCTGCAAAATGATAGAGTGTAAAGGCCGTTATGTGCATGAGTTTGCAGCTTAAGAGGTTTTTACGTTGCCATATTTTTGCTTAGCAATGTGACTTCCACCCATTGCGGGGATAATTAACCAGTCATTTAGCCCATTCGTTTGGATAGCTCTAGAGCACTTTAGAGGTACCTTCAGCCCATTCATACATGCCACATTTGCAGCAGGCATTTTTTGACTGAAGTGTTGACAGATTGCAGCTGCACTGTGCATAAAAGGTAAGAAGAGCACTGGATAGGATGGCACGGTGAAGTGTTTATGATTTTTAAAATGCATATGAACAAATAAACACCTCAAGCTAATGTCAGGGAGAAAAGCTGTTTTTGTAAAAATACACAAATGCACACATGGGCGTGCGTGCACACACACACAAACACACACACAAACACACACACACACACGCGCACACAAACACACACACAAAACACTATACACAGACTATAATGACATATGATTGACTACAAAAATGAATCAAAATATACAGTATATATTAAAAAATGTTCATGTGTTTCCTCTCTAGTAAACGCAAGATTTTCAAAGTCATGTAATTAATTCAGTAACTGCATTATAACACATCATAACCCCTGCAATCATTGAAAGCCCATATCAGGGCCATGTGTGACTATCCCTCATATTTGTGTCTGCACTGAAGACCTACACACCCACCTGAGTGGATGATATTCCTACACTAAAGGCTTTGGCATCCATTTTCTTGTGTGATGGCCACAGATCACCTAAAGACCGTCGTCTCCATGGCACGGTCCAGACTGAAATTGGCTCCCTGTTTCGGCCTTCTAGGTCCTGTCAGGTGCAATATGCTCAACGACAGAGACAAGACTTCCGTTTGGCAGGAGATAATGTGCTGGCAAATCCCTTTTCTTTTTCTATTTTTTTTAAAAGCTTGACGACTGTGATCATTAGAATTTTTACACATCCTTCAGTGTGATGACACGTGCTGACGCCTTTTGATGTTGACACTGGGCATCAAGTGTATTTCTAGAGAGGTGGTGTGTGTCGCAGATTTCACTTCTTCTCTTGCGAGCTCTAAATGTGACATGTGCCTTTTGCTTGTTTACTTGAGAGAGGTGTACTTTGGGAGAAGATGCAAATTTGTTTGTGCAAGTAAGACATAAATGAATAAATTATTGGCACGTGTCCCATTTTGAATTCACATTTGCAGTTGTTCGGAAGGGAGCAGGGTTTTAAAAAGACTCTCTCGTATTTCTCCTATTCTCTTAATACTACCTTTAGACAGTTCAAAACAATGGAACTGACGTCTACTCTACTCATGCATAGCCTTCAGTAAGCAAGTAAGCCTATACAGCATGACCCAAAATATCACATTAAACAAAAAAGCATACCATGAGATGATACCAAAGAAATTTTCTGCCAGCATTTTATACTTCCAGCACACAGAATATAGTACTGTACACTGAGATCTCTTAAGGGTATTTTGGACTCACAGGTGCTTGCTGTTTTCTCGTATTTTCACAAAAATAATAATTCATTTTCACAGACTGTTTTTTATTCATTGCACAATGCAGCATAAAGTTAATGAGGTCAGTTCGCCTGAAATTCCGGTGCAGATGGCTCATTTTAAGCTGTGTGATTCAGGCTTAATGGTTTATAAAAATATGTCTAAAAACTTTGTCTTTGAATGCATTGATGTTACAAAACACAGGTACTTTCTCTCAAGGTCGTAATGGCACACATCCAGATCTCACAGAATGCCCCCCACCACCACCCATTGCCCCTAAGCTCCCAAAAAGAAAACCCTCAGTGTTCCTCTATTTCTGTCTGTAAGTGTGCAGTCAAAATCTGTATTGTTTCTCTGTGAGTCCATCCTCTAGCTATTGTCTTTGCTCTCATAACGGTCTAGATGAGAGAGAGCGTTTGGCTCTCTTTCTTACGTCTGTCACATCCTGTCTCTCGTTTCCCTGTCCGTACTCTTGTTTTGATCCCTTCTGTCTACTCCTTGTGTCACTTCCTGTTCCTTGTTTACTTCCTGGTCCTGTGCTCCAAGTGCTCCTTTGTTTATCCTTGCCCTGTGTTTCCTCAGCTCCGCCCCTCACCTGTACCTAGTCTCGTTCCCTCGTTATTAGTCTTGTCAGTCCCTGCTGTCT
>JAVQKI010307938.1:0-11378 GCA_036025975.1 Nematalosa erebi
ACCTGGAGGGGGGAGGGTGTTGTATGATGTATGTATTAAGTAGTGCCTATGGATTATACCTGGAGGGGGGAGGGTGTTGTATGATGTATGTACAGTATTGAGTAGTGGCTATAGATTATATCTGGGGTTCACTGTAATGGGGGCTGAGATGATGGTCAGCAGGAGATTGGGAGTTCTGGCATTCTTTAACAGTGTCAGAAAAGCCCAATTAGTGCTTGGAAAGTTCTAGAGCAGTGATCCAAGGCAGTGAGGTGACCTTGCTCACTCATCCACGGTTACCAATAAACCTACAATCTCAGCCTGCCAACCGCAGTTCATGAGTACCTTTCTAAACAACATACATCGTATGGCTCAGCTATTTATATACTTTTCTAGATAAACCATGTGTGTATCTGTGTGAGAGTATTTCAATGTTCCTGTGTCTGTGTGTGTGTGGGGGTGGATGCCGGTGTGTGTGTGTGTGGGTATGGGAGCCTGTGTGTGTGTGGGTGTGTGTGTGCGGGTGCCTGTGTGTGTGTTTGAGTGTGGTTGTAGCAGTGCCAGAGGACGTCAGCCCTTCTCTCAACGCCAATCTGAGAATAGAGTAATCTACCTTTATCAAGCTCTGCCTCCCTGGAGTCACACACAGGCACACACATGCACGTGCACACACACACACACACACACACGCACACACACACGCATACACACACACACACGCACAGCACTAAATACAGTACTGTCCAGTGTGTGTCCAGGCTGGAATCCAAGGTGATGTGTCAAGTGTCATGTGACCAGACACTGAAGTCGAGACACTGGGTATGTTTTTAGTTGACTGTGTGTGTGTGTGTGTGTGTGTGTGTGTGTGTGTGTGTGGCAGAGTGGAGGCCCCCACATGGGTGAAACTGAAAAAGATGAGCTTGCAGCCGTCAGATACACAAAAACATCAGATGTGTGTGTGTGTGTGTGTGTGTGTGTGTCTAGGTGACATCATAAATAACTAAAGCAGAAAGAGGTGAGCTTGCAGCCCACAGACATGCACAGAGGCCAGACATCATGTGAGGTGAGCATAGAGTGTTTGTGTGTGTGTGCATGTCTGTGTATGCCTGTGTGTGTGTGTGCAGTTTATATGAATCCTCAGTCAGACTAATATACTATACTGTGTGTGTGCGTGTGTGTGCTGTGTTTCTATGTAGTCTCAGTCAGACTATAATATAATATAATATAATATAATGTACTGTGTGTGTGTGTGTGTGTGTGTGCGTGTGTGTGCTGTGTTTATATGTAGTCTCAGTCAGACTATAATATAATATAATATAATGTACTGTGTGTGTGTGTGTGTGTGTGTGTGTGTGTGTGTGTTTATATGCAGTGTCAGTCAGACTAACCTTCTTAAGATACACCTAATATCCTGTCTCACAGACATTAGAGATTATATCTGGGGTTCACTGTAATGGGGGCTGAGGTGATGGTCAGCAGGAGATTGGGAGTTCTGGCTTTGGAGTTTGTGTCTCCCAGGTTTCTAAGAGCTAAAACTGTGGCAATGAAAGAGCTTAGAACCTTGTGTGTATTTTGGGGAGCTGTCCACAAATGTGTGGTCCTGAATTTGCTTCAAACGGACCTTTTTCTCATGCTTTTGAAAGTATGTCTCTCTTTCTTTCATTCTCCTGACATCTTGGAAAAAATGTCAAATCCCATTTTAAAACTTCCACCCCATGAGGTCTTTCTTGTTTTTTATGGCAGTTGTGGGCAGCGGAATGGTCTGTGGACTTAATCACGCCCTATTCTTGGCCCGGTGGGTCTGATGGCATGCGCTAGACTACTGCTGAGCCGCCGCCCTCGGCCTTGATGAGCGCTACCAATCGGCTCTTTCCCGTGTCGGTGTGTAAGCTACGTTCATCCCGGGGTCTATAATCACGGACACGCTCCGTGGCCTCAACTGCACTCTATAAAAAACTCCAAGCTCCAGTCCCGTCCCGTCTGGCCCGCTGACAGACCTCATCATGCCCCACAGTCGCCTGATAATTAGGGAGCCCCCCCACCACCACCACCCCCCACACTTTTCCCTCGTTCACATGATGCGCTAAATAACCGTTTCCTTCACCCCGAGACTTGCACCTTAACGTTAAGGGGAGATATGTCCACAGAAATATTAGCACCACTTGTGGAGCCGACGGCCGTTTTTTAGAGTCTGTGTTATGTCGGCCCCTAAGCCTTGTCTGCGGTATGTAACAAAACACGCTGGACATAACATCCTGGTTTAAAATAGCCATTTTCGCATTTCGTCACCATATCTATATTTGTAGCGTGTATGGATTTTAAAGACCAAGGGCAACATATATCGCACAGACAACAGTGGCACAGCAACATGGGGTTAAGCACCGGGTCCTCTCTGGATATCTGTTAGCCAAACACAACGTACAGGCTCACGCTCAGCCTTGTCTTTCTGGGAATTCCCGGGCCTTTGTTGTTAGGTTCAATTGATATCCAGAGAGGAGCGGTTTCGCGTTGGAGACCATCAGTGCGAATATCCATCTGCTTTGCGCGTTTCTGTCCCACGCGCGGCTCAGGAATGCGTGATCTGCTCCTGTCGCCAGAGGGATCTGAAATGACAGTCTCGAGCGCCACACACACAACTGTCGGCGAGGGCGGCTGCAGAGCGCGAGGACACCGCTAGAACACACAGGCGGAAAACAGGTGGGGCTCCGTTTTCTTCTGTCTCCAACTCGGATATTTTTTTTAATCTAATTACCAGCACCATATCAGGATTAAACACGAGGGACAATGGAAGCCTCTGAGAAGACACTTATCTACCGGGAAGACGCTGATCCCGTCAGAAAGCTGATGACCAACACATATTTACGCACGACCACGGATCAAGAGGCAGGCGAATATGTGGACTTAAACGATTTGATGGATGTGAAGGTGGGCGACATGAAAACGGTAAAAGTAACTTTTACAGGCGAGGGGGGGCAGTTGGCCATTTACAAAAGCAACTCCGAGTCCAACGGATCGCCTTCGATTAACAACGCGCCCAGGGATCTCGAAGAGTCCGATAAATCAGCGGAGCCTGCCACCATTGACAGTAAATCTATTAATCACCAAAGCTCCGGGGACGTCAGAGCAGAGAGTGCCGCGTCAGGTTCGTTTGAAACAGCCTCCTCCGAAGCCCCCGACGCCACTGACAACTTCATGGACTGCTTGGAGTCACCCGCCAACAAACCGGAGCCCTCTGCCGAGCCTCGGTCGCACACCGCGCCGCCCAACATGGACACAGAACCCAAGTGTGTGGACAAAGACTTACAATACACCGACATGAACTCAGGCAACAAAAGCGACTCGGAGGACGACGTTACTATAGTGATGTCCGGTGACTGTACACCCAAGATTATCGAGGACGAGTTCCATTTCATCACGACCCATGAAATCCAGCTGTCCGAGTTAGACCATGATGTTGACTACGACTATGGGGCGGGATCCAGCTGGGAGATCGAGGACGACCACCAGGTGTACTCGTTTGTGGATTATGCCTCTTTCGACAGTGATGAAGCGGCGGGGGAAGAAGAGGCTTTAGCACGACTGAAAGGCAATAAGGCAGCGGGTTGTATTAGGGGCGCAGCCGCCGTCAGCAGTCTGACTGAAAGCGATCCGCGCGAGACGGACATGTGCGCCAGCTCAGATGAGAGTCTTGCAAAGCACCAAAACGGCGCGGGGCAGATCCACCTGTCAATCAAAGCCACTTCCCGCGCTATAAATGAGCCTAGCAACGGCCAAGAAAAGGAAAACATTCTTTATCATGCCGCGCATAGTGGAGATATGAGTTTTTTCAGGAGCTCGGATACAAACTCGGCTGAAAGCGCCAAATGCCACATAGCCGTCCCCGGTCGCCTACACTTCGGCAGTAAACGCAAAGGCAAGGATGCTCACGACTACTCCAGTGGCGCGTCCAGCGCGGTCAGTGAGCTGGACGACGCGGATAAGGAAGTGCGTAACCTAACTGCGCGCGCCTTTAAGAGCCTGGCGTATCCCTGTCCTTATTTTGATGCCATAAATTTCAGCACCTCCAATGAGTCTTCTCTTTCCGAGAGTATGAACAGGTGGTCCACTTACGTTGACCTGAAGTATGGCAACATGAACATGTCAAAAGGACGCCATCCAAACCCGATGTCCCATAAAATCACCTCAAACTTTAAACTGGCCCAGAACAAGGACAGTAAAGGCATCGCTGGACTGGCGCTGGCCAGCATGAAAGCGCCGCCGGTCGAGGTGTTTGCGCTTAATGGCAATCTGGTGGACCCCAAAAACGCAGCATCTGCTCGGAAAAAAATCGAACTGATGCAGAAACTCGGTCAGGCAAAGGGGGGTGTGATCACTCTCAGAGAAACGCTGAATTTTCGCTGCAACGTTCAGGCGGGGATGTCGGGAAGCGAAAGGCGCGCGAAATTTGCGCAAAATGCAGCCGGATCACGTTCCACAGATGAAGTTACCAACACCTTGCCAAGCGGGCAGGGGAGTGAGGCCAGCAAGCGAGTCTGCAATGCGGGGGAAACCATGGAAGGCACACACAAGAAAGCAATTTTCGCATCGAGCCTTCTCAAAAATGTCATTTCAAAGAAAATGCAATTTGAACAGGAGCGGAAAATGGAGAGGGGGGAAATCTGCGAGCAGTACCAAGGCTCGTCTCCGTGTTTGTCGTGTTATGAGAATGACAATCCTAAGGAAAAAAGTTCCCGAGGCTTGCAGAGGCAGAGTTCGAAATACTCAGAGGGGGACTCGGATTATACAATCGTTTGTTTAGATGAACTTGGGGACATTGTGGACAGTAGTTCGTGCAATGCCAAGGACGACAACCGCAGAGACGCCAGTTTAACTCGTGCATCAGAAACGGATTTAGAGTCGACAAATGAAGCTGGAATCGATACTAAAAAAGGAGCATTCGAAGCGTCCAAAAGCACGCTGCTTCGAAGCCAAAATAGCGCATTCAGATCTTGGAGGGACGGAGAGCTAGAGTTTCAAAAGGAACATAAAAACGATAAAACGCCGGAGGGGAACCCGCCACCGCCTAACGACAGCTTGGGAGAAACGGACTTACACGGCGATTCGGGCAAAAGCAAGCTCACTAAAATGTCGCATTTGTTTCTGCCAAGAATCCAAGTGCTGTCGAATGAGAGTGAAGTGGGAAAAGCGCTCCCGATTGTGAATTATTCGTTGGGAGAGGGCGGAGGGCTGGGACTGCGCCCCTCTGATAATACTCTCTATGTCCCAGACACTGCCAGGAGTGTTGTAACCTCGAAGTCACCAGAAATCAAGATAAGTTTACGGAGCGTCAAAGACAGCAAAAACGACCCGTTCAACATCGCCAAGTTGCTAACGCCCAATTTAGGCTGCAACGCAGTCAACCTTATCAAGACATCTGATGACTCCAAATGCCAAGCGCTTGCCGCGGTGCTAAAGGGTGAGTCGTCCGACAAAGTGCCTCACTTCACGGTCAGAGACATTCGAGACAACAAGGGTAAGCTCCAGACGCCTATCCACCAGGTTAGGGACGTGCGTAAATTGGTGAAAAGCTCGTACCACTTTGTTTCTTTGGACAATAATAACGACAAGCCTGCTGTCACCGCTCATGACCTTAACTCAGAGCAAAAGATATTCAAACAGGGTTCATATCGCAATCCAGCATCACTCTCCCCCATAGTTATAAAATGTCAGTCTGTGAATACAAATAGCAATGTTAGGCAATCTGGAAATTTAATCGATGTTTCTAAACGTAGACCGGGAGAAGACATACAGGAGTTAGACAGGTCAACTCCACAGCTACCGACAGAGGGCGCCAGAAACGACACGCCAGTCTTGCAGAGACCCACGAGTAGAGTTCACTCCTCCAACGCAAAACCAACAAAAGGGGAGACGCCAGACGGAACCGCGGGCCTGAACATCGAGACCAGAACCGCGGCAAAGAGGCCAGAAAAAGCGGGCGAAGAGAAGAAGACGGAGAATAAGATGGCGAACCGGGCAGCTCTGGAGAAGCTGCAGGCTGCGGTGAAGACCATGGAGCAGCTGTACGTGTTCGACCGGAACGAGTGGAAGAGGAAGACGGAGCCCCAGCCAATCATGGACAGCCACGTGCTGTCTCTCATCACCAGCGAGGAGCACGGTGGCAGCGCAGAGGATTCTGGGAGCCCTGACAAGCCGGCGAGGAGGGACTCGTACTCCAACCCTGAGAAAAGCTCCGCAGGCTGGGAGCCGGAGAGGAACGGGCTGAAGTCGCCCCCCCTGCCGGGCGGCGGGGGTCAGAGGGCGCCCCTGTCCACGATCACCTCCAGCTCAGTGCGCGCCCCCCAGACACCCTCCGCACCCCCGCCGTCGCACACGCCCAAGGGCTTCATGCCCATCTCGCCCAAGCTCCCCGTCTCGCTCAAGATCTCCCAGGGGCGGCGCCTGTCCTCGGAGCGGGAGCGGGAACGAGCCAACGGCAGCGAGGCGGACAGACACCTGGGGGGCGCTCACGGCTCCGCCGGTGAGTCCGAGAACTACCTGACCATCCCCGTGAAGCCTCAGGCCAGACCCGCCGTAGCGGTCGCCGCGGGCGACGGCGGAGGGCGGGAGAAGTTGTCTGTTTACACGTTCACTTCCTCCTCCGACAAACAGCAGCCCCAGCGCTATGCGCCCAGCCCCCCCGCCGCTCACGCCACGCACGGGGTCCCCCGCCGCCACGCCCAGGGGCGCCAGTCCCCTCCGTGCCGCACCGCCGCCATCGTCATGGAGACACGCTCCCAGGACACCCCCACGGCCACCATCTACCACCACTCCATCCCCATGGCGATGAGCGCGGCAGCCATGTCGGCCCCGGCCCAGCCGCAGCTCATCTGCTTCTCCCCTCCCGTGCAGCAGGTGGCGCCGCTTGAAGCCTTCGGCCACACGCAGCGCAAGATGCTGCTGGACCCCACCACGGGCAGCTACTACCTGGTGGACACGCCCGTTCCCCCGCCGACCACGCGCCGCCTCTTCGACCCCGAGACGGGCCAGTACGTGGACGTGCCCCTGCCCGCCGCGGCCCACCCCCCTCCCCCGCAACCCATGACGCCCGTGCCCCTGCCCCTCTCGCCCCTGGCCGCCCTCAGCCCCGGCGCCTACGCCCACGGCGTGCCCTACGTCTTCTACCCCGGCTTCATGCCGTCGCCCACGCTGGTGCCCGCGCGGATGCAGTCCCAGGCGTCCCTGCAGGGCAGCGACGGGGGGCCGGAGGGCCGAGACAAGGCGGGGCCCCCGGGGGACGAGGCCTACATGGACGGCCCCTACTACATGGCCACGGGGGGGGGCAGGGGCACCCAGCAGCAGCAGCACCTGGGGGGCGTGGGGGGGGGCACCAAGGTGATTGGCGGGGGGGGCAAGCAGCCCCTCATCAGCATCACGTCCCAGCAGGGCCCCCGCATCATCGCCCCGCCGTCCTTCGACGGCACTACCATGAGCTTTGTGGTGGAGCATCGGTGAGGCGCCGAGCGGTGAGTGACTCTTCCTCTACTTCTTTCATTCTTTTTGTTTTCCTCTGTTTCTGTCCTTCTGTATCTGTTCTTTCTTGAGCTGTTTTCTCGTAGGAGTTTGTGCTTGTGTCTCTTCTTATCAGTTTAGTCTTTCTTAGTGTGTCACTAATAGAATCACCATGTCCGATGTTCTCCTGGATACTGCACTACCTGACACTAATGAGAGACAGAGAGAGACAGTTTGTGTGTGTGTGTGTGTGTGTGTGTGTGTGTGTTAGTAGCACCTGCTCATGTTTCTGCTGTGCAACTGTAATGTGACAGTATGGCTGAGATGTAGTGAGTAAATTAATGGGGGCAGTTCACACACACACACACACACACACACACACACACACACACACCAGGTGAAGGGGATCAGTTCACTCAGTTTACACACACACATCCACACAGGGGCTTACAAATGGATTCGGTGTTCAGCTTTATTCCAGTCCACTGTGCAAACACCCGTACTAAATAAGTTCCTGATCTGTCCCAATCAAACAGCCCAGATGTAGGCCTTGCCCTCAGTGCAGGGCCCAGCCTATGTGTGTTTGGTGTGTTGTGTGTGTGTTCAGGGCCCAGGCTGGTTATGTGTGTTAAGTGTGTTGTGAGTGTGTGTGTTCAGGGCCCAGGCTGGTAGTGTGTGTTAAGTGTGTGTGTGTGTGTGTGTGGATGGATCTGATCTGAGTCATTGGCTGTGTGTACAAGCACTGCGTTTCAGTATCCTGAACTGTGTTGATCATACTGGGGTAAAGTATCTCTACTCTACTACTGAAATGCTTTTTAACACCACTCTCTCATGGTTAGCGTCATTTAAATTTTAAAAAATCCAATTAATCAGAAAATACATTTTAAGTTAATCACAATTAATCACACATTTAAGTTCCAAGATTATTCTTTATTTTTTTGTGAAGAAGGAATGTCAGACATGCCCTGGTTAGCGCTAGCTTTTAGCAAAGAGGCGCTGCTCAGTTTCCTTCACACCCCAGGCGAAAGTGTCGTTGCCACAGGTTGTCTGTGTGACAGGGCTGCCCAGCTGTGACCGTCCACACGATGTTTTCATGCACTCGCATTCCAGGCACACAAACTCTGTACACTCCCCCTCGCTCCAAACCTGCCGCGGTTGAGCCTTTTACTTGTGCGCTAATTCAATATGTCCGTCAGCTCTTTTTAAAATGCCACATTATGACGCGTTTACAGTCGCCATGATGCTGCTTGCTTCAGCAAAGTGGTGCTCCTTGGTGCCTTTCTCACCCAAGGTGAAGTTGCCACAGGTTGTCTGAGACAGGGGTGACTGAACACCTGATTTATTCGGGTTGGATTTGGTCGAGCCAGTTAGTGCCCTTTTAAAATGAATATTTAAACAGAAATGGCTATCATACATGCTCTAATCCATGGTTGAATGTGTGGCGCTAAGAGGCACTTTCTACCCATGGTGCATGTGTGCGTGACATGAAAGACTTCCTGTGCTACGCTTGCTGTGATAGGCTACCCCCTATAGTGTGACAGCCACAAAACGGGTCATTTGTAGGCTTACCTGCAGTTGAATTATCCCCCCTTCCACCAAGCAGCCGAGTCTAGCCAATGCCTTTGTCATGCTTTCATTTAGTTAACATTACTGTTAAAAGAGACACTGCATATCACAACAGTGTCAATGTTGTTGCTAAAAATATATCAGAACTATTTACAAGGTTTCTGGGCAGGCAGTTTCTGTTGACTGCCTGCAGACGAAGCACTGAATGTAAAGCATTACTGAAAGATGGGCACCGTAGAATGGGGAAATTCTGCCACTGAATTCAAAAATGAATTAAATTATTTATTAAGTCTATCCACTGGACTAGCATGGTGCTAAAGGTCTATCCACTGGACTAGCATGGTGCTAAAGGTCTATCCAGTGGACTAGCATGGTGCTAAAGGTCTATCCAGTGGACTAGCATGGTGCTAAAAGTACCCTCAGTGGGCTGCTGAAACACAACGGCAAACGAGAGAACACGAGTGGCCGAACCCGACCAATCCCAGTCCTGTTGCATTTATCATTAGAGTTTTTGCCAATCGTTTGTCTCAATACATTGTCTGCTTTTTCAAAACATGTAACACCTTGACAGACACAAACCATAGACTGTGTAAGCCAAACCATGCTTTGGGTCCACTTCATCCAAATCCATGACTGATTCTCTCAGTCAGCGCTCAGCCCCAGAGAGGTCATGCCAACTACAGCTGGTATATGTACATGTACGGTAATACAGACATTTAGAGACTCTTATCAACACAGGTCACTTTAAGGCCAAAACCTAAAGGAGAGAAAAGACATTCTGGAAACACTTTACACTTGGTGTGAAACCTAGGAGGTTTACAGTAACAAGCAGTTTAACTTGGTGTGTGTGTGTGTGTGTGTGTGTGATAGCTCACACAGCCTCCTTCTCTTAAAGTATTATTAGCCAAAAACAGATTATGTGTGAGATGCCCTACTTGTGGTTTCTCCACCCAAGATTCCAGACCAGCCAGAAGTGTGTGTGTAGTTTTAACCCTGCTGAACGCACACATGCACACACACACACACACACACACACTGATGAGCGACGGCAGGTGTATGTGGTGTAATCTTCTGCCTCTCTCCTAAAGCATTATCTGCTATACTGTATTTAAAAATATGCGCGCGCACACACACACACACACACACACACACACACTGATGAGCGACGGCAGGTGTGTGTGCCTCTCTCCTAAAGCATTATCTGCTATACTGTATTTAAAAACAGATTATCTGCCTGACACCCAGCTAGCAACTCCACCTCAGATTTCTTAGACTGATACACATGTGTGTGTGTGTGTGTGTATGGGGGGGGTGTATGTGTCTGTGTGTGCGTGGATTCTTCTCCTGAGCATGTGCATACATCCACACACACACACACACACACACACACAGAGGATGCCAGGTGACCCTGTGCTTGCAGTGTTAATGGCGCTGTTTGCATTCATTAAACAGGAGGTCTTAGAGAGCCGTAACTCAACCAGGAGTGAGTGGCAGACACAGGGAAGAGAGAGAGAGAGAGAGAGAGAGAGAGAGAGAGAGCACTGCACTGAACAGCACAGAGACAGTGGGCTCAGGAGTGAGTGGATCAGGGAAGAGAGAGAGAGAGAGAGAGAGAGCACTGCACTGCACTGCACTGCACAGAGACAGTGGACAGTGAGTGGCAGACACGGGGAAGAGAGAGGGATCACAGAGAAACAGTGGGCTCTTGGAGAGGAGTGGCCTGGAGAAAGTGAGAGACTCCAAGAAAGAGTGCAACTTGACAGACACTGCAAAAGGCTCCGTTGTAGGAGATAGCTCAGAGAGGAGGGAGCAGGAGAAAGAGGCCTTTGTAAACATTCAATTTAATTAACTAACCGAAATTGAAATTTGTTGTTTATTCAGCTTAATCAAATAGATTTGTGGGTAGAATAACATAAATAACAATGCTGAGTTATTCTCTGGAAAGTTGTGTTTGTGTTTTTGAAGAGGAGCTAGGCACTGCCAGGGATGTTTTTGAAGAGGAGCTAGGCACTGCCAGGGATGTTTTTTTCTAAACTCTGAGTTTCCCTACAGTGACTGAGTGTGTGTACTTCATGTGGATGTCCAGTGACTGAGTGTGTGCGTGTGTGTGTGTCCATTGACTGAGTGTGTGAGTGTGTGTACTTCATGTGGATGTCCAGTGACTGGGTGTGTGCGTGTGTCCAGTGTCTCCAAGCCAAGGGAAAGGGACCATCTGAGAAGTAGGTCAGCAGTAAGCAGATATAGCAGCAAGATCCATCTCTTTGCAGCAGATAGGACACACACACACACACACACACACACACACACACACAAACATACATATGCACACTCTCACTCAGCAGCAG
>JAVQKI010307949.1:0-10615 GCA_036025975.1 Nematalosa erebi
CACACTCTCTCTCTCTCTCTCTCTCTCCTTCTCTCTCTCTCTCTCTCTCTCTCTCTGTCTGTCTCTCTCTCTCTCTCCATCTCTTTTCCGGCCTTTGCGTGACAAGTGGCTCAGAGATGGGTGGCCCCCCTGGGCGTCAGTGTGATGGTGCAGTCTGCTGCACTCCTCATGTTAATAGAGCCAAAAGCTTCAGGGCTGGGACATGACATGGGCTGATGTGGTAGGGTGGGGGCGAGCGTGGTGGGACACACACACACACACACACACACACACACACACACACTTACACAGCACACACACACACACACACACACACAAAAACACAAATACATTTTCAAAAAGATGTGCTCATATACACACAGAGACCAAGCAGTTTCATATGGAAGTGTATCACACACACATACACACACATACATACACACACACACACACACAAATATCAGACCACTCTGAAAGCAGATGTATATTGACATGCATGCATTTTAGTGTGTGTGTGTGTGTGTGTGTGTGTGTGTGTGTGTGTGTGTGTGTGTGTGTGTGTGTGTGTGTGTGTGTGTGTGTGTGTGTTTGTGTGTGTGTGCGTGCGCTTTGTCCATAATTGCTGCCCTGGTATCTCCAACAGACGTCCTCTTTTCACATGCACATGCCTGTATACTCCCCCCCACCCCCACCCCCACCACCACCCGCACACATACATAAACTCTCTCATCCATCTACTTTTCTCCCTCTCCTTTTCCTTCCTCCACTGTCTCTACTTCCACCCGTTCTCTCTCTCTTTCTTTCCTCCCTCTCTCCCTTCCTCCCTCAGTCTCCACCGCTTCATTTCATACATCTTGCTGTTGCCTCCCTGACCTTTCTTTAACATATTTAACTGGTTGAATCAATCTCACTGCGGAAGCTTCCCGGGACGTTTATGAGGGAAATGTTCCCTATGGCTGGCGGAGGCTGTGTTGCGTTGGTTGTGATGCTTGCCCCCTCTGGTTGAATCCAAGGCTTTGTCAAGCAGAGCATGTCCCCTCTGTGCCATAAATGCCAGCGTAATCTACCGTCTGACTCCTTCCCTCGCCGCCTCCTCTCTTGGCTCTTCTGACGTCGTTGGGCTGACTATAAAATGAGCAGTGAGCAATCTAAATTTAAATGTTAAGAACAAAAAAAACAAAACAAAAAAAACATAGCAGAAGAAAATATGCATCTCTATCCGCCTCCTCAACGCCATCTGTCTGCTCTGTGTGCTGAGCCGTGCTTTGTGGTGTGTCATGTCCTATGGAGGTTTTTGGTTGGGCTTTTGTTGCATTGTTGGATGAATATGCGACTCAAGTCTTTATCATCTAAAGTTCCTGTGCTCTTGCTTCGGTTGCACTTGACCTTTTTTCAAGGCTTTCTCTGTCTGCCTCTCTCCCTCTCTCTCTCTCTCTCTCTCTCTCTCTCTCTCTCTCTCTCTCTGTCTATCTATCTCTTACTCTCCTACTCTGCATGTATGTCTGCCCTTCTTTTTGTTTGTTGGTGTTTATGTCTGTCTTCTCTTTCTCTCTGTTTGTGTGCCTGTAAACAATCAAACAACAAACAAATAAAAATCAGTCTCTTGTGTCAAACTGTCAAGTTGTTCCTTATCCTTTCATTATAGATACCAAAGCACTTTAATAGGCTCCACCACCATTCACCCTGATATAACAAATTTTACCCGTGTCTTTATTCCGAGTGTGGCGCGAGTGATGGGATGGAGCTGGGCACAGCTGACCCTGAGCATCCTCCCCATCAAAGCTGCCGCTGCAGGGGAACCTACTGTGATTAATGCTGGTCAGTAAGTCTCAGCGCAGCCGAAGCTGGCCGCAGTTACACCTCCTTCATTATCTCTGTGCAGGCGTGTGTGTGTGTGTGTGTGTGTGTGTGTGTGTGTGTGTGTGTGTGTGTGTGTGTGTGTGTGTCTACAGAGGGCCATTAAAGAGCTCCCAGCTAAAACGGATGGGAGCACGCTGCAGTTCTCCTAATGTATGTCTCCAAATTTGGAAATTGAAACCCATGGTAATGTGAGGACATTAAAGCATTTAAACTGCTAAGTATCTTCTCAGTGTTTTGTTTTTTTAATCAATGGCTAAATGTGTTTTGTTTAGAAATGAAGTTTTATTTCTACTTTGCAGTTTTCATTTTCAGATTCATTTGATCTAATTAAAAGATACTTCACCACGACTGTATTGTATGCAAATGAGCTGAACACTTTGTCAGACCTTAAGACATACAACTCTTCAGTATTTTATCTATTTTGCATCGGTACCGTGTTTCTCGTCTTGTGAATTTGAAATATTTCATCCAAATGCCTTGATCATGTTCGCATGGGTCTCAGTTTCATATTTAACAGGTCCTCTCATATTATTCAGTCTGCTCCGGCATGTTGGCACGGCAGCTTAAGAGAATCCTTAGCGTAGGCTGACTGCAATTCTTCTGAGGTTTGCTTCCGGCAACAAATTAAATCATCTAGTTAATTTGTTTTAAATGAATACCCTTGACCAAACATCATCATCAGGAATCCTGAGCTTCTCATATTCATTTATGACACATTTGAGACCTGATTTTAGAAAGTGACAAAATAATGTATGTTTTCTTACCCATCTTATTTGAATTGTAATTCATTTGAAGACTTTGGATCCCTGTGTCTCTTGGATTTTACTGTGCGCCGTTGACAGGTCTGATGTGCCGCTGTTGAAACCTCACCCTCTCTTTTTCTTGCTCCTTCTTTAATCATGAAATGGCCTTGGGGCAATGAAATCTGTTTATATTTAACATGCATATCAAGCAGGGGAATCGTTCATGCTGATGGGGACAGACTCAACGCCTTTTGGCACACACCAGAATTTCATCTGAACTCATGCGTGACACGACCCATGGCAGTCTGTCAGCCAAGCACATGTTCTACCGTCATACATCAGCTTGCAATCTAACCCTCATCTTTCTTCAGACTCTTCCGGCCAAGCCAACCATACAGTGACAACACGTCCAAACTTGTTTGTCATTGAGCAGAGGACAACAGCAGAGCGTGTTCGATGTGTCCCAGAGTCACCATTAATCATTGCTGACTGACATCCACGATGTTGTCGGTGTCTGATGACTTGTGCTCGGTGTTATTGCATTTACAGATAAACATCACAAGAAGTCATCATGAAACACAGAAATGTTTGCCTCTCTCACCACTAAGAATATCCTGAGCTGTTAAGAAATGTGCTTGGTGGGGCTGAAATTTAATTACATTTCATGCTAAGTACAGTATGTAATCATTAGCCGATCGCAGGCCACTGGAATCATAGACTGCAGATCCAGTC
The DNA here is from genome assembly GCA_036025975.1 of Nematalosa erebi. NCBI lineage: Eukaryota > Metazoa > Chordata > Actinopteri > Clupeiformes > Clupeidae > Nematalosa > Nematalosa erebi. The sequence goes on from JAVQKI010307949.1 coordinate 3,315, forward strand.
ATCATTTCATGGTAAGCGTATTCAAAACTTTGCTGATGGCAACACTTTTACTCCCCAAAAGCATGTTATGCTGATTAAACAACATTAAAGAGCTTTATGGACCTATGAAATAGCAGTGAAATCATGAGGTGCTTTTTTATCTAGCCAGTGTTTCTTACTAAGGCTTTTCCAGGACCACAGTAAGAGTGCAGTAGACACATACATCCTTTGACTGGGCTCCAAGCATCCAAGCATCTGCTGTTGAAGCACTTTGAGCTGCATCTTGTATGAATTGTGCTATACAAATAAAGTTATTATCATTATTATTATAAGATCTTCTCTTTCTTATCTCGTTCCTCTATCTACTGTGTACTTGGCGTCTTTGTTTCTCACTTTCTTAGTCCATCTTGTTTTGCCTTACTCACAGCCCTTCTCTTTTTTCTCTGTTATCTCTCTCTTTTTTTTTTTATTTCATTCTGTCGTCTGAGTGCCCCCCACCACCCCCACAAACACACACACATTTCTCTTGCTGTTTCATTGTGTCGATCCTTCAACAGAATATATTGCACTCTCTCAGTCTGTTCTCTCATCCTGTTAGACCCTGTCGTGTTGGGTCAGTACAAAGCAAAAACTGAGTAGTTTTCAACCTGGTCATGAGGCCAGAGTACTATGAGATTCTGGTGTAAAACCCAAAGGTCTGCAATCTAAAGCAACATCACCTCTCTGTTTTTAATGTACCCTGTCTGATGTGCGTGCTGTGTTCTATTCCAAAGTCCCTAAGTTCAGCCCTGCATCACTCCAGAAACAAGCTGAGGCCATTTTGGTTATATAGCCCTAGAAATGGAAACAAGAATAGTCTGAGGCTTTGGGATTGGTTTTACCCCACTGTAGAAATATATTAGTTAGCTATTGTTGTGCTGGAGATCTGACAGATGTAATCCACTGCAGGCATGGTAAAATTTTACCATCATCTGTAAAATAGATTTAAAAAACAAATGTGTTTTGTATAGCCGACCACTAGTCTCAATATTATCCCTGCGCACACACAACTGCTAAACCATTGCTCTGGGAATGCTACTTTGTGGAGAACTGCTTCTGACTGAATAAAACATCAAACTGGAATTGCACAAAAGGTGGCAGCAGAGGGAGTATATTTGTACACATTTGATACTGTGAATATACCCATCTGTAAACTTGCCAATTGAAATGTCACTTTAATGTAATGACTTGGATTAAGGCATCTTTTACAGTCACAGTTAAATGTGTAAGGGTTGGTAGTGAAACATCACCATTCCTGAGCAATGAATTGGGTGTACTCCAGGGATCTGTCCTCGAACCTCTCTTCAGTTGCAGTTCACTTTATACATAAATGATTTTCCATCACTGTGCACTCTGGATGTATGCAGATGGTATAATATGTATGTCCATGGAAAAAAAATGCAATAATGACATCTTTTCTGCGTTACATCTGTCTTTTTTTAAAGATTCCAAACTTGATGTGTCTGGAGAGATTATCTAAATTGTGTTTGATGTTTACCATTCTCCATATCTACAAATAGACTCCCAAGGTGCTGGGTAGAAAATCTTCCCTGTAAATTTCTCAGCTAATTTTATATCCTTGGCTCGGATAATCTGCCTGACACCTGCCTGGTGTTTAAGATTCTTGAATGGCACAGAATGGAGAACCCTTCTCTTGTTTCTACACTATCAACGAGGTAGACTTCAGATGTCTGTGTCTGACCCTGTGACATCAGCCTTGTGTGGCTCACCTCTTTCGCTTACCTCTGTGAAGCAGGAAGTTGTGCTCACACCTGCCCCAGACTCTGCCAGCTTCTACTCACCCCTCTGGTGAGATGAAGGTCACCTCTGTCTGTTTTGGAGAATCACGGGAGGACTCATGGCTGCCAGCCAATGAGACACTGAAAATGGCGGCCTGTTAGTCAGCGCACTGGACCAGTGATTAGGCAAGCTGAGGTCAGCAACTCTGACACCCACTGGGATGTCAACCTGCCCCTCTTCTGACTCATGTTTTCTTTTTTTTAAGCATTTTTAATATTACGGCTGTGTAGCAGGGAGTATTTCATCCAGAGAAACATGATATATTCTAGTGGAACGATAAGACAGGCTAGGAAGAAAGGCCCTGGAGGGGTTTGCTCTTCCCCTGAGGCTGGATCAAATGGTTTGATGTTATTGTTGCCAGCCTCTGAGCCAGACTTTTAACGGACACTGCCTCACTTCTCCTCTGGCCTGAGAGGCCAGGAAACTCTGACTATTTAAGAGTGATGTCAGAGCATGAATTTAGGATGTTGTTTAGAATGTTATGAGTGTAATAAGCAAAAAGGTTAATCAAGGCTCTCTAAACTATAACAACAAGAAAGGATTGGGTTTTGGTAAGAAAACCTTCATTATAAACTGGCTACTTATATTAAAAAAACAACATTTTTCATCATCTTCATCAGGGATTGTTACAATGCAGTTGAGGATATGCCTGTGTGTGTGTGTGCAATCCTAATTTGAAATTAATGCAGTGATACTGTTGACCATGGGTTCAGGACCATGAAGCAATCACAGTGCAACACAAGAGACTGTCCTGTCTGGATAGTGATTCCTGATAGAGGGATCCAATAAAGACTCAGAAGGTAACACTTAGAAAACAGTGAGATAATGTCTCAATGAAAAATGGAACATGAGAGTTAACAGAAATCTCTTTGTGTGTGTGTGTGTGTGTGAGAGAGAGAGAGAGAGAGAGAGAGAGAGAGAGAGAGAGAGAGAGAGAGGAGGGTAGAGAGCCAGATGGCATCACTTTTGTCAGATGGAAAAACAGCCGACAGAAAAAAAAAAACCCATAACCCAAACAAAACAGCAAAAGGGTGGCATCATTTTGTAAGAAAAAAAAGTGTTAGTTTGTTCCAAAAGGGACGTGTAAGTTCCCTCAGCACAGAGAAAACTGAAGCTGTGAAATGGCAGACACTTGGATCTTGCCACTGAGGTGTGATCATGTCTCAAAACACCACATGCATGCAGAAAAGATGACAGTGGCGAAAAAGAAGTTTGTGGCTTTTTGCATTTGCAGATACAAAATCTTTGCCCAGTTGAGTCATAGGCTGAGTTTCAATGCCCTCCCTGCAAGCTAAGCCCTGAGCCCTAACGGACTTAACCAACTAACGCCGTTTAGTGTATGGGTTTGGAAGTCTTTGAGTGCTCACCTTGCTGTCTGCATGAATGGGACACCACTTGTAATAAATCGTTCAATTAACAACACTGAAGTCACATTGCAATCATGCCCCTGTTTCCGTTTCGCAGGAACTGTTTGCAGGTGCGGATAGTTTTTTGACTATTTCATGCTTCTCCCTTGTTTCAAGTCACAATGCTACGAACTGTGGGTAATTCCCTTTAAGGGAAAGGAAAGGGCTCAGACAGGGTGCAACCGAGCCCTCAAGCACTTTTGACAGCAGGACACCCCTAAACCCTCACCCTCCCTTAGCGTAAATGCGCTTTTAAGTCTATGAGTCTGTAAGGGCGGATATTGAAACTAAGCCACAGTATTGATATGCAGCCCACTTCAATGGATCATGATCCACTCAAAGCAATAGTCTGGAGTCAGTCAACCCATAGCCCTGTTGTTTCTGATCGCTGTTGGAATATATTTAGCAATTTAGCAGATGCTTTTATCCAAAGCGACTTACATTTTGTCAACTACAGTACTAATTGTTCAGGCCCAGTCTCCCCTCAAGCATCTGAGGGTAAAGTGCTTTGCTGAAGGGCACAACGGTGGCAGCCAGGATTTGAACCCACAGCTTTCTAGGTCACTAGCACACTAGCCAGGTTCCTCAACCACTATTCTACCACCGCAAGAATAAAATTATTTGGTACAATGTAGCCAAATGAGAGTAGCAAAATGGCAGCCAACACTAACTGAAACTTTGTTTTGTTTTTCTTTCCCCTGCAATCTAATGTTAGCTGGCAGTTCACAAATTTGGACTGTGTTTATCCAAATGTTGTTCTTATACCGACAGTCCTTAACAGCCTTAAAGAACAGGGATGTGGGCTGACTGACTGTGGACTTTTCCATTAAATGGATACAACGCTGAACACAGAGCAGATTCATGTGCTCACCATGACAACGGATGTGTCATGCTTACCGCCTCATGACCCCTGGACATGCATGATAACACACATGTGACAAGGTTTCTTCAGAGTACTGAAAGAAATGTTACGTAAACTGAAAAAGCCCACTCCCCTCCTGATTCGCGTCTGACACACTCGTGTGCGGTGTGTGTGAGTGTGTGCTTTTCTAAGCTGCCATCTTTCCTCCTCCCGCTCTCTCTATTCTTTTCTGTATGGCTCTCTTTCATCAGGCTGCTGTTGGCATCTGCAGGTCAGTGGAGCATGACTCTCCCTGCTGAGGCTGCTGTAGAAGGAGACAGCCTGTGTCAACACTGTTTCATTAGTGCCTTCCTGGATCGGCACTTACGTCAATGCACGCCCTTAGAGACTGCAGGTGAAGTGTGTTTGTGGCTGCACATGGATCAAGGATAATGTGTGTGTGTGTGTGTGTGTGTGTGTGTGTGTGTGTGTGTGTGTGTGTGTGCGCACACATTTTGTGCCAACATGTATTATATGTACATACATGTAGTATACTGTATACTAACATTACATTTACTAACACTACATTTAGTCCATTCTGTAGCCCAAGCCAAACCTTCATTTTACCTTCTCCCTCTCCTCTTAAACTTTTCAGGTTTTGGATGTCCTCTGCATTTTCCTGTCCCAGAACTATTCACCGCTATCTGGAACTAGGACAGCACTATTGAGACATCTGATTGGCCAGAGGTACTGTTGTCATGGTACCTGTTCTGCAGCAGCTGCTGAATTAGGGGACCACAGGGTGTCTTTCTTTCCTGACCCCCATGCCAGCTGAGTAATTGTGAAATGATTTCCTAGTTTTGATGTTGCTGCCTTTCCGGTGATTCCAGATTGCACTTTAAGCTTCTCAGATGACAGAATTTGTCTTACTGCACAAGGAGATGTTCTAAAATTATATGCCAGAATTTCTGTCAGATAACATCTTCCTGTCATGGTAAATGCCTGAAGACTTCAGACTGCCGTGTAAGGGAGTTGGAGCTTCTCTCAGTATAGATTACACAAGTGCTTGTTTGACCTGACACACATTTGAAGACTTGAGAATGACAGCAAATTGGTCGTCTAGTGCCGCTGATGCACTCTGCCTCTTTCACACACATACCAATCACACACACACACACTCTCTCTTTCTCAAAGACATAGCCTACACTATCCTCTCTTACACCAATAGGTGTCCTTGCATGAAGTGGGAGTAAGAGCAGATCACACACTCACACAAACACAAATACACACACACTCACAATTACACGCACACTCTTACACACACAAAAACACATTCAGTTGCCCTTTGGGAATGCTCACAATTCTTTTGTATGGCAAGGATATCGTCGAATACCTCATGGCTTAATATTATTCATTGCTTTATGCATAAACAATGTCTTATTTGTCAACAATCAACATCACGTCCACAGATGCGCTCAATTGTGTTCAGCGTCTCACAGATCCCTCCTCATCCTCTCTATGTGTAAGACAAGCTCATCTGAGAATGACATGAGTGATTGATTGGAAAACGTTTCAGAACTGCAGCAGAGATCAAGTCTGACAGTGCAGACAAGACGCACCATAAGCGTTCATGTTGCTAGGCATGCCATGTCTGCAGAACTTACCATCAGTTTAGGTGAGGCATGCCAGGTACCTCGGCTACCTTCAGAAGAGTGCGAATAATGTACTAAATATCATGGTAAACCCAGCGTGCTGCTGAAAGCCTGGTGTTGCAACACCGGCAAAAACACTTGGTGAAGGTGATGACCTCGAGGAGGAGGAGGAGTTTTTCCCACACTTCGTTTGCATCATTCACATCTCCTTCTAGGTGCTTAATTAGAAGTGCTCGAAGACATTTAGCTTTAATTACAGTTTGCTGTGTTGATATACAGGATTTAGCAGCACACCTCGGCGAACTTGGCAAAGCACGGAGGTGCTGTCGTGGGCTGAAAAGAGAAGAACTCAGTGTGTGTCTAAACGAGTCCCTAATTAAAGGGTTTTACAATGTACTTATTGTGTTAGTTCATAATGTCACGAATCCAAGACTAACCCTGTGTGCTTATGCAAGTGTTGCATCACTAACTCAATATGCCACATATAGCTGATACTAGCTACTTGAAATGCGTGAGTCTTAGAAATTCAACGCACAGACATATTGAATAATGAGCGTCGACTGGAAAACATGCATGGAAAGCTTTCAGATTGTGTGCAGTTACCTAACAATCTGCAATAGTACCATACCGAGCCTCTCTGTACCACTGCCAGAAATTTCACACTGTTTTTCAGCATCCGCCTCCGTCGGAGGGGAACATGACCCTTAATTTGGCGCAGGTGTGCAAAAAGTAAAGGTGAAAACAGACAAAAACACCGCTGAGGAACTTTTGACATTGGGACAGGTGAGGGCTAAACATGGACAAACAAGGCCCTCTGCCAAATTATATGCCTGCAGGAGTGCAGGTACAAGGAACAACAACAAAAAAACCCTAGCACAGATCAACTCAACACACAATGGAAAAATCCAAGACTGTAGACTGTGTAGACAGTCCAAGACATTTCGACAAGTCTAAAGCAGTGCTAATAAATAAAGGAGAAACACAAAAGAGCGAAAAAGAAAATGGCTGCTCATTTTATCCCAGAGTGGCTGAATATGATTAGGTGGCAGAAGGGCCGTTTTTGGCGACGCATTAAAAAGAGGGTAATTGTGATTGAGCGGCGGAGAGCTCTTTAACCCGCCGTGTATTTTTATACCTGCTGACAAGGAGGTGCGGCAGTGGCGGCGATGGGGGATAAAGAGCGCAGGGCAGCACTTTTTGGCCCGACACCATCCTTCTCCTCTGTCAGGGCCCCGGCTGATTAAGAACCCACTGCCGCCCGCCGTAACCTTTGGATCACAGATAAGCTGCAGAGGGCATCTGCTCTGAGAGTGTACGTGTAGAGAGAGTGTATGTGTGTGTGTGTGTGTGTGTGTGTGTGTGTGTGTGTGTGTGTGTGTGTGTCTGAAAGAGAGGGGGAAGGGTGTGAAGAACAACAGAGAGATGTATTTGTGTATATAGGGTCTATAGGTACTGCTGAGAGCATAAATTTGTGTGTGAGTATGTGTCTGTCTGTGTGTGTTTGTGTGTGTCATAGAGAGTTTAAAAGATAAAAAAGACATGGTATACATATGAAGAGCTTTTTTCCAAAATGCTATATATCCG
>JAVQKI010307991.1:0-10797 GCA_036025975.1 Nematalosa erebi
AAAAGCAAAATTAAATTGCTTATGCTACACATTCTTATCTTGACTTCTGAATGACATTTATAACAGACATGTAATTTCTCTTCAAGTTGTAAGTTCACTAACAAAAGACAACAAGCCAAGTTAATATAAAAAAGAATTTATTTCAATAAACCACTTTGCAGATGTCCAAGAAGTTCAAAATGGTGGACACTTTAAATATATATGCCAACTGAATGCTGCAGTTTGCTTTGCTCCGCACCAATGAGTTTTATTTTTCTTTTATACAGCATTGGTATATATAGTCATCACTAGTGGTCATTAATGTGTCTTAATAATTAATTAATGATTAATTAATGATGCCTCACAGCTGTATCTCAGTCTCTATCATCACAGTAAGAGTTTAAGGACAGTTTCAAGAATGGCAAACAAACAAGAAAACAAACAAACAAGCGATTCAGACTCTTCTGCCAGCGTCAAACCTAACGCAGTATGCCTGTGTGTGTGTGTGTGTGTGTGTGTGTTTTCATATACATAGGAACACACAGTAGCGGCATAATGTTCAACTTCACGTTCGACATCGAGCTGTCACAAAGGCCTAGGGTTCCTACACAGTCAGGCTGACACAGTGCTGAAGAGCATCCACATGCAAAAAGAAAAACAAACAAACAAACAAACAAACAAGGAAACTGTCTCTCACGCAAACACACACCAGCAGAGCCCATAGCCAAAGTTGGCTATGCTTAAAAACTGTAAATGCTGTCGTCTTCAACATCAACATCATCATCATCATCATCATCTTTATACAGTTCTATGAAAGTCACTGATAAAATCGCAAAAGAAGAATTGGTCTGAAGGTAAGCCACGGGAGTCCACAGGCAATGCATTATTAACATATGAAAATAGAACCTCTTCTTCTGAGTCATTATTTAGTAGCAGAACAGGGAAGGAGTAGAAAGGTACAGAAATACACACACACACACACACACACAAACACAGGCATACATACACACACACGTGCATGCGCACACACACATACACACACACACAGCCTTACATACAGACGTGCACAGACGTGCACACATGCAAAGAACACACACACACACTCTCACAAAGACGCACACACATATACACACACACACAAGCACACAAACAGACGTGCATGTGCGTGCACACACACACACATACACACACACACACACACACACACACACACACACGGGGCACATTATTATCACAGCACTGCAGAAAAAGGATAAGACACTAATAATGGATCAACCCGCCAGACCTATATAACCTCCCCCTACCCCCACCCCCGTCCAAGAACCTCGCTTCCGCCCGACCGCATTTGCCCTAATCTTCAGAGATTTTCTTCATCACAAAATTCAAAAATCATTTCTACAAAAACAAGTCTAGTTCTCTGTCCTTTTTAGCCCCATCATGGCTGTAATGGTCATCATCATCATCATAAGCAAAACATCCCCTTCCTTCTGTTTTATTTGGCACAAGAAAGAAGATGGCAATAATAATATTAAGTAAAAAAACTGACTTTAAATACACAAATATAAATTCACAGAAATAACAATGGCTCACACTAGTAAAAACACACAAAAAATGACACTTAAGATTGTTCATGTTTATGTGCAAACCACAAAGACAGGAAACGTATTGAGAAAAATGATCAGCATTGATGCGCAACACAAAGGTAAAAAGACACCCTTTCACTTTCCCGACAGGATCACACATCCCAGGATTTGACACAGCACCACATGCCCGACTGGAAAATAGAGTTCCAGAGGCCACAGGCCTGGACCTCTCAAGGGCCTCATACGCCCCAGAGCCCACTGCTGTGTGATTAGATGGGAAGAGCTTTTGCACACACACACTCACATACTGTACACAAATGCACATACACTCACATACTCAGACACAGACACACATACACACTCACACACACGCACATACACAGACACAGCCACACACCCACTGCACATACACAGACGCAGCCATACACACACATACACACACACAAACACACACAGCGTTTGGTACGAAGGTGCCAATCTCTTGAACATGCTGTAGTAAGATAGTTTTGGGGTTTGGGTGGGCATTGCAAGATAAGACAAAGAAAAAAAAAACTGCACAGTCTGTCGGTATATCAGGAGTATGCTACAGGCTGCCACACACACACACACACACACACACACACCATGAGTCATTAGCTGCATCCCCAGCTCTACACACCACTCTGCAGTACACACACTCCTGTCATGGCAGCAGCATCCACAAGCCAGCACTGGAGAGAGAGAGTGAGGTATCATTATATAGGCTCCCTCCACACACACACACACACACACACACACACACACACACACACACACACAGACACAGAGACACAACAGAGGAGCAGAGAAGAGCAGAGACACATACTGCAATCACCATGCAAAGATGCAAAGAGGCATATTATGAGGTCTGAGTTGTGTCACGGAAAGAAAGATGAATTGCGCATTTGAGAGAGAGAGAGAAAGAAAAAGAGAGAGTGTGAGAAAGAGAGAATGAAAAGGTCTAGGAGACTGTTTTGAGAGGAAACCTGGTCAACAAGGACCTGTTATTCCATCAATGTCACACACACACACCCATACATACACTCACACACACACACACACACACACACACACACACACACACATACACACACATGTGCATGAGCAGTCATGTGTGGAGGACAGAAACTACCCATGTTCAGCAATAGCAGGCCCTGTCTTGTCTCCAGCTCTGTAAGCAGATGCCTTCATGAACGCGCTGGATGCTACATACTGTACTTGGAAGACCGCTAAACCAATCCACAGGTTTTCAGGTTAAAATATGAACTATGAAAGAAGAAGAAAGACACTTTGTTGGATAGATGGCAAGAAAGAAAGAAAGAATTCCTCTGGTTAGATGATGTTTCAAATCCTAAACTTAAAGTCTACTGTGAATTCTTACTGAGAAATCCTTTAGCTGTCCAGGGGGATTAAAACAAGGCAGAAGAACCATACACAAACACTTTTGTTGCCACTTTTGTTGTCGCTTTCTTCTCCCAGCAACACTGTTGACCATGGCAAGAAGTCTCTGGAGTGCCAGCTGCAATGCCCTGCATGTATCTGCCGAGGCAAGGCCAGATAAGTGCCGGTACTGGGCCAATGCTGGCCTACAGTGGTGTTAGCTTTAAAACCAGCTCTGCCATCTACTCTGTTTGTCTATGGTCTCAACCTCCCTGTGTCGGCACTGCAGCTTCACAACTAGCCTGGCACTCGGCTAACGTTAGCCGCATCGCTTAGCCTCCTAATCTCATAGATACCTAATCCCTTCAAGAGCCCGCAGATAATCCATTTAAAGCAAACCCTGCACAGATGTGAAGCTGAGATAACCCCTCTTTACAAAAATGATCACATCTATCCTGCTGAGAGCACATAGATGCAGTGGGTCAGTGGGAAATGGCTACCAGCTGCACAAATGCTCCGAAAACAATGAAAACAATCTCCAATGCAGGGAAAACAATGTGGAAGCCATAGTTGACATTTCCAAGGCCAAACAATACAGGGATTTACTGAAAATAATTCAATTCAGTTAGGAGGGATGGAAGCCTTTTGTGTCTACAAAACACTTTGAAGATTAGCTTAGCTTAGCTTAGCTTAGCTTTGGATGCTGACATGTCTCTGGAATTGAATCGAACTGCTAGCTAGCTTACAGCACATCACCACTGAGGGCCCTTTTCTGTCTGAGGTAAAGGGGACAATGGACTCACAGCAGCTGAGGACACATTAGATGAGCCATTTCAGAGAGCAGGCTAACCTGCTTTGGGTATAACCCCAATCGCACGGCCCTCTGGAGGGCGAGTGGCCATCCAGAACTCCCCTCAGGTCCTGAACTGTGAGAATAGAGGCACCGAGCGACGCCACGGGGAAGAATGAGATTCACAGTGAACTGAAGGATAAAGCTTAGCCTGCTAGCCTCTTACACCATGCCCCTTCCTCTAAGTCCAGGTGTTTATAGACATAGCAATGCATAGTAATAGGCTAAAAAAAGAGCGGTCAATCGCACACTGAGTTGGAAGAACAGCAGAAGGAAGAGAAAGAGACGAAGGATAGTTTACACTAGGTAATGCTACAGAGAGGTTTCATCATGTCAAAATGAAGCCGCATGTCGTCAGTCCTGAGCGCTAAGGAAGTGGCATATTTGGAAGTGTGCAGTGACAGTGTCAATATCTCTTTTACACACTAAAGCAGAGATTGTTCTGTTTCTGTTTTGCTCTGTTGTTGTTTGGAGACAGAAAGCAAACCGAGAGAAATTGGAGAAGAGTTTGACGGCGTGTTAGTGTGGAGCGTCACTGCCCTAAGCCCTCTCTCTAGCAAAGCTCTCTCTGCTGAATAGCCTTATTGTTATATTCACGCAGAAAAGACTACACACAAGCACAGGAGTTACAGATACTGGTCTTTTCCTCACACTTGACAGGTGCAGCTGACTGGATTAGATTAGGTTTAGACCAGGTTTAGACTCCATCCACTATCAGACACTATGCTACCAGGTGGCTACAGATTTTGGTGACTACACATTTTGGTGACTCGATCTGTCAGTATTAGCTCTCCACCAATCAGAGTGCACCAGCTGAGAAATACAGGGCCCATGGAGCCAAAATACAGAAAACACTTAAACATGCAGGTGTTCCAACCCAATAAATAAACCAACCAACAAACAAATCAACCAAACAAACGAACAAACAAACAAACAACCAAACATGCGTGTCACAGTAAGTCCACCATAAAAATAAGGAGCTTTGTTATTTGTGTTGAGTATTTTGTACATGTTTGTACAATTTTCAGGTCTCTGCCGCCCTTCTTTGCACACATATAAAAAAGAAGTTTTCCCTTTTTGGATGTTCAAAGCTTTGATTTCAACTAGAGAAGAAAGGAAACTGCAAAAGAGACAAGGCTATAAATAAATTCACTCAATATCAAAATAAATACTTCAACTAATAAATTAAATAAACCTCTGAAAAACAAAACAAAATTCTTTGAAAGTATGAAGTAAACAATCCAAAAATGTCTTCATTTGCTAAATCCACCATTCCCACCTGACAGTCAAAGAGGGCTTTGAAAGACTAACACAATCCCTCACTCCAAAACAAGTCAGCATGGAGAACATTGTAAATGGTCCAAATCCGGTCTGGTTTACCAGATGCATCACCTCTCCTGCAGCTGGACGTCAAAGACAGGACCAGGTGAGGAGTTCACCTTTGGTGTTTCCTGCTTCACACCTGGCAGCAAGGTAAGCAGCACTCCACTCTATTGCACAGAATCCCATCGACCCCCAAACACCACCCAGCAAAACCCACACCGAGCAGAAAAAAAAAATGTTAAAGGAAAAAGGAAAAAAAAAAAAAAACACACAGCAGGAAAAGAGTCTCTTAGGCAAAAGAACAATAGAAGGCACAAAACTAAAAAGGCTAAATAATATTTCTCCCCATTTTAGTGCCATGCCTTTTTTTGTTAGGGAAACTAAAAAAATCCTCAAGACCAGTCTTTGTGTGTTGTGAGTGCGTTTGTGTATGCGTGTGTGTGAGTGTGTGTTGGAACAAACCCCAAAAAGCAGAGGGAGTAAAGTGCAAAGGGGTCAAACAGGCGTTTGGGTTTTTCTTTCCTCAGTGGCGGTCCTGAACAAACTGACCTACAGCGAACAACAGGAGTGAGGTCAGAGGCCACAGACCACAGGTCTCCTGGAGCTTGGAATAGAGAGGTGTTCCGGAGTCTCTAGAAAGTTCTGTAAGCTTCTGTACGTGTCATGCATCATACGACTGCAGCCCTGCCTCTATCTGCATATACTGTACGTCATCCCACAGTGATTTCCACTGCGTAGAGAACGATGAATAATAATTATCATACTGATAATAGCATTAATAATCATAATAATCATAATCATAATAATGGCAATCGTTACTGTAATACAACACTAGTAGGTAGATACCGGTAAGTAGAGAGCAGGTGGATTACAGGTGTTTGTTGTAGATTGTTATAAAAACTTGGCACGTTGATACAAATGGAGGGTGGGGGTGGCAGGCCCCGTTGGGTTGGGTCGAGCCGGGTCAGTCAGGCAGGTAGACAGGTAGAGGTGAGACAGATGTCCTGTCAGAGCCTGGTTTGGAAGCAGCGTGTGAAGGTGTGAGGTGGACTCACAGTAATCGAACGAATCTTTACTTTCTCGGTCTTCCCTCTCCACTCCTCTCTTGCTCTCCTCTTTTCTTCTCTCTTCCTGGTGTCTTTTGTCTTTTTTTTGCAATTCTTCGCTGCTCTTCTTTTCTACTTTGCACTTGGCCATATCTCTCTCTGTGTCTCTGTTTTGTATATGTGTGTGTGTTTACGTGTGTGTATCTGTGAGTGTGCGCCCCTCACACCTGGGTCTCCAGGCCTGTGAGTTTGGGGGTCAGGATGCGGGGCGTGACCCCAGAGTTGAGGTCCCTCTCGAACTCGAGCAGCTGACCCATGAAGTTGAGGTTGGGCGAAACGACGGGACGGCGGCCACGCACGTACTTGTAGGCGTCCGTCATGGTCATGAGCGTGTGCTTCATCAGGTAGGCGATGACGATGGTGGCCGAGCGGGACACGCCCGCCTGACAGTGCACCAGCACCCCACGCCCACTCTGGTGTGCCTCCTCTGCAAAGAGGGAGAGGAAGAGGGGAGGAGAGAGAGAGAGATTGAAAGATAAAGAGGGAGAGAGAGAAAGAGTGTTTTATCATCAAGTTTTATTTTTACTTTATTTTACTTTATTCTTTATCCATATAAATACATTTATCATTTTTTTGATGTGAGAGGGGGATTACAGAAAGAGGGACAGAAACAGAGACACAGAGAGCTAGAAGAAGAAAGAAATAACATGAAGGAGAGATGGAAGGAGAGAAAACAAAAGATGAAGGGCAAAGTTGAGAGGGGATAAAAGACAGACATTGGGGGAGAGATTGACAGAAAGAGAGATAAAGGATGAGTACAGTTGAAAGGGAGGACAGAGAGAGATAACATGCAGGGAGTGATGGAGGTAAGAGATGGAGGGAAGGAGAGAGATATGTCTAAAAAATGCAGGGATGAAGGAGGACAAAAGGGGATAAATGACAGAGACAAAAAAGAAAATATACAGACTGGGGAAAACAAAAGGAATGCCTGAACATTCTAGTTCATTCCCAAACTGCCTCCACTACATACATGTCTATCACATCAAACTGCCCTTGGGAATGTTAAAATGGACGCTGTCTATGATGCTAGTAATTCAAATCTCGTTCTATAAGGTCTAGCAGCAGGAGCAGCGCATGAAAGAGGGAGACACAAGGATGGTGTGAGGGGAAAGCAAAGGCGTAGGCTTGCATGTGGACTATAAGGACATTTCACTACCAATATTTTGACATGACAGAATTTTTCCTACCAACATTTCAGCGAACTCATTTGCACTATCTTGGTCATGGGTGAAGTCATGCGTAATCACCAATAATAACCAAGACAGGCTATAATATTTTATTAGCCGAGACAGAGAGGGGTTATCTGAAAGCTCATGAGAAATGATCCAAATGCATTCGCGGTGCAGGTAAACTGTTCAGTGCACGGCTGACAATGGTGAGGTCTTTATGCTGTCAGTGTAACTAACCCATGGTGTCCTCAAGAAAGGGCATTCAAAGACTGGGCTACTGTTCCCTTTGATCTTCAGCATATTACTGGAGACTTTCTGCATTGCTAATAACAGGCTCCATGGCTCCCTAGTCTCATGTAATGAGCGTGACAGAAACACAATTAACAGATCTCACAGTCCACGTCTATCCTCACGCTTATTATTCGTCTACACCTCCTCCAATGTAGAGTTATAATGATTAAAAGAGGCCTGAGCAGAAAACAGTCAGTGTTTCTCAAAGTCAAGAATGCCTCCTTGGTAGCACACTAGCCTCGGAAGCCGCGCACTACGAAGACGAGGAGTTAGAACGCTGAAGCAACGGAGGATCCATCAGTGCAGCCTTGAAAACCCTTAGAAAGGAGGATTCTGTCCTCGATAGAATTTTGAAGCATCCTTGACTCTGGAACAGCGCTTGGCGAGTTGTGATGACGTGGAATCCTTGAAAAAGTGGCTTCGAAGGATGCTTCCTTGACTTTGAGAAATGGTGTATGTCTGTGTATTTTGTGATGTACTGAAGTTCAGTTTACAAGCCACCTGCGTGTCTGGCATGCTCCCAGCAGCGCTCCTTTGCATAAAGAGTGCACAAGTTCAAAATCATAAGTGTCGTAAACAAAATAGCGAACCTGAGCTCGTCTTTTGCATCACAATGCTTTCTTTCTGTTTGATGGAGAGCAACTCAACAGTGAAGAGGACAGCCTGTGTTGTGTATGACATTATTATGCTACTGGATAATATACATGGCTATGTACAGAACAGTAGAAATAAATACGGGCCAAGCCTTTTTATTCTATTCTATTCTATTCTGTGTGTGATGGAAAGTCTACATGTCATTAGCACTAAATGATAACATTTCAGAACTAAATATTTAACTTAACATATAAAATGTAGGATTTTCCTAGCAAACTAATCTACAGGATATTCATGATGAGCAGCCTATGGCTGATGCCTGTTGGTTCCTATCCAAAAATAAGGGTAATTTTTGTGAGAGTTTTGATGTATTTTAAAATTACTCTGCTATCAGAGTAATTAATGAATTAATCTGAACTTACACACAGAATGTACAGTAAATATGAATGATTGAATGTGTTTCCCAGCTAATAAGATGCTATTCATTTCTAATTATTTAGAAAATAGCACTATTAATCAATCAATCAATACCAGAATCCAAAACGAATCCAAAATGAAATAGTCATGTCCCTCACTGTCCCTATTACACAAAGGAGTCAGCTTAAAAGCTTTAGGTAAGATAGGCTTAATGACTAAATTTCAATATCTTTGAATTCATCAAGGCATTTGTGTGTAAGGATGCACCTCAAACTTAACATGTCATATGTTTAAAATGTCATGTTAGGTTATCTTGGACAATTTTATAGAATATGAAGGCTTTTTGACCCAAAATGCAAAGCCCAAGATCATGTATGCATCATATTGATTAACGAAGTAGCCTATTATGGGTGTTATTTGTTTTTTTTTTTTTTTTGAGGTGGTGAGGGAGGTGCTGTTGATGGTTGTCCTAACCAGAGTTAAGACTAACTGTGTTCACACCAAGAGCGACTAAAGCTATAAAATCGGCAGAAGTTATTCACTTTTCACTACGACACGAGCGACTAAAGCGACTAAAGTGACAAAAGTGTCGAGTGACAAAACTTGGGCGACTAGAGTGACAAAAAGAAGTTAAAAACTGCTCAACTTGCAGCTGCAAATTAGCTAAAGTATACATGAAATGTCTGCTGCTGTATGTCAATGGGCATGTCATGAGCAATAACAGCATCAAGAGCAAACACAGATATTTAGCAGCTATTTTTAATGAGTGACAAGAGCGATTTTACAGCTTTAGTAGCTTGTGGTGTGAACGCACAGTAAACCCGGGAGGACGATGAACAAACTGGGACAGAAAGAGCACAGAGCAAAGCAGAAGTTTGGAAGAAGGAAGTTAAGATACAGTAGAGGAAGACAGTGATGTGGAGAGGAGAGGATGGGAAAGAGAGTATGTGTGTCTGTGTGTGTGAGACTGTGTGTATGTGTGAGAGAGAGTGTGTGTGTGTGAGAAAAGTGAGAAAAAGAGAGAGTGAGATAGAGAGGGAGGGAGAGAGAGAGAGAGAGAGCGATAGAATAATAAAACCTGTCAGACTTGCAGCGCTCACAGTAGATCTTTATTTTTAGTGTAACCTTTCTATTCCTGATGTGAGCCCAGATAGGCTCTGTTTGATCATGGCAGTGTGTCATCTACCTCTGAAGCTCCCTCACTGAGGAGGAGTTATTTTACACTTGTCTGCCTGACAGCTCCCAATGTGTGTGTGTGTGTGTGTGTGTGTGTGTGTGTGTGTGTGTGTGCTTGATGTGTGGCATCTCTGAGACAGAGACAAAAAGGGAGAGATAGAGAGTGATCGAGGGATAGAGAGAAAGTGAAGACGAGTGCACAGGAGGGGGCAGTCATGGAAGACAGAGGGATCAGTCACTTCCAGAAGAAAAACATGTTTGTGAGCACATACACACACGCACACACACACACACACACACACACACACACACACACACACACACACACACACACACAGTGTTGGAAATACAATACCCCAAACACATGGACACAAATCTACATGGACAACTTCAAAACTGCAAACACTTCCCATCTTTCTTCTCATCAAGACATAATACATCTGCAGAAGCGCCCAACACCGCACACACACACCCGAGCATGCACAACACACACACACACACACACACACACACACACACACACACACACACCCAAGCATGCACAACACACACACACACACACACACACACACACATACATAAATACTGTACAGTTCCCCTTGGAAATACACATGCACTGTAAAAAAGAAAAAGTAAAACTTACTTGAAAAATTGTTGGAAACTTGTTGCCTCAAACAACTTAGTAAATATATACAGTATAGTCTCTTTCAAGTTATGGTAAATCTAAGCAAGACGTTTCCACCAATTTCTCAATAAGCTGTATTTGGAAGAGATTAGTTACTACATTACATTTTACATGCATTTTTCAAGTAAACTGGACTTTTATTTTTTACAGTGAAGTAAGTGTTACTTATTGTTTTTTACAGTGTGCATAATCCAAGGCAATAAATTCTCAGCAACCTCTCTGCACA
>JAVQKI010308246.1:0-19422 GCA_036025975.1 Nematalosa erebi
CTTTTACATTAATTTGATTTCTTTGTAATTCCTGTCTGATAAATAAACTATTCATAAGACTACCTTACCTTTTGGCTAAAAGGGTTAAAAAGGGAGGCTTAAGGCAAAGAGTAAAGAATATAGACCCTTAAAGCCCACTGAGAAAAACAGCAAAAAAACAATCACAATTCGCTAATGAACGAATGAGTGATTGTCTATGTGAGCAGACTTTTAATTGGAAAAAAAGTGACGTAAAGAAGTAGCCTCTTTTGCCCTTTTTAACCCTTTAGCCTCTGGTTTACGCTCCACTGAAGGAGGTGGGGAAGGGGGGAGAGGGAAGGCTGTTGGAAGCCTTTAGGACAAGGCACGAGAAACACAAACAGTCCGTCAGTGTCCCAGAGCCCTGAACACCCATGAACACAGCAGAGCAGCAGCCCTCAGAGAGAGCAGAGCAGCCGACTCTAGGCCTGAGCTGGCCTGGATCTGGCCCAGGTGTGCTAAAGGTTACACCTCTAGGCCACCATGCCTCATTTTCCTCCACTTCCCCTGACCTTTTACACCCCAATCAAAATGACATAATTTACTGCGATGCCTCAGGCAATGACCTGAAATTGCAGGATGCCATCAAATTCAGTTTCATTGCTTAATTGCTGCTTAAGGTCCTACTGAAGCGCAAATTACCCTCTATTATGTCTATGGCCTTATTTATAATAATAAAAGAGCACTATTCATAAACAGGTTAGCATAAACCTCACAAAAATACCAATAGCAATTTAAAAAGATGAACTGAATCTCTATTCAGTTTCTAACTTTTATTTCTACAGTGCATGCAGATCTAGCTATAGTCTGTCTTAAACCAACCTTCATCTTCCTTGTCTCTATTACCCATTTAACTGTCTGCATTAGCATAATTGTCTTGATTCCCTGACAGAGGACAGAGCTGCTGTGTTATGGGTGGTCTGGGACTCTTTCTGGGTGGACAATTGTCTGTTTTCCTCGAAGCCTCACCTGAAGACTGGCAACAGTAAGACGGCGGGCATCGTCGGATGGTGAAGCCACTGGCACCACGAAGGGGCTGTCTGGGATATGCTCATCGTTGAAGCGGATGGATACTTCATAGTCACCTGGAACCAACAAGAATCATTCATAGTGCTTCACGTGCTAATTAGGCTCTTGGCTTAGTGCTGTGCAAGTAAAAATTACCATCATCATCAAGTAGCAGTAGGAGTATTAGTCTTAACACTGTACATACTCTTAATATTTGCAAAAATTTTTTCCCTGACAGACCATCCAATGCATTTTCCATGTGATGTGCATATTACCTGGCTCTTGGACAATGTAGGACACACCACTGGATCCATCCTTGCGGTCCTCAAAGGCAATTTCAGCTTTGCTTGGGCCCTCAACAGCAATAGACAGACCACCAGCACCAGCCTCACGAGTCCAAATGCTGAATTCAGCTGCACCACAACATGATAGGTCATTTAACAGGAAGTGAAAGAATTTCTTTCTTTGCATTCTTTTACCCACTTTCTTGCAAATGCCTCATTTAATGTCTCAGTTTCACATTACTTATACACCCTAATCAGAATTACAATACACCCTAATTAGTGTTTGTTTATTCCCTCTCCACTACACACACTAACAGTTAATTGTCTAACAAACACACATCAGTGACATGATCCCCACTCTACTCTTGCGAGACATTTCAGATATTTCTACCTGGCACTCCTGCCTCGGCCCGCTCAAGTCCAGGGCCTCCGGCGCGGACCTTGTGGGAACCTCCTTCTCCGAGGGGACCCACGGTGAACTGGAAGGGACTCCCGGGCACGTGCTGGCCCTGGTACTTGACACTGACCGTGTGCACGCCCATCTCGGTGGGGACGAAGCGGATGCAATAGGTGTTGTTCTCGCCCTCCATGATTTCAGCCTTGTGGATCTTTCCGGAAGGACTGGTGACCTGGGCAGTCATGTCGGCTATGCTGATCTCTGTGTGGCAAGAAAGTGAGAGTTAAGAAGGAAAAATCTGAGTTACTCTGCAATAACAAATGGGAATTGTTTTTTGCAAATAGAAGGCACAGAACTGAGTAAACAGTCTAAGACAGATTTTTTCTTGAACAATGTTGAGAACCATTTAAATACATCCATGAATATGACTTTAGAGAATTACCTGGGATTTTGAGACTCAGGTCACACTGGCTGCCTACATTAGCCACAGAGGCGGCTCGTCTCTTCCTTGTGATGCTCTCCTTCATCCTGCCTTCTCCAGTGACCTTCACAGTGAAAGCACTTCCTGTGTCATAAGAGAAAGCAGTACAAAGGGGTTACTGTATATAAAATACTACAGGAGAAAGTTAACAATAGACCACCGTAATGATTTGACCTCCAGACAGTAACTTGCAGTCAATGAATATAGATATATTCATACATTAAAATATTTCGTGTTGAGACATTCATACATTCATAGTTTAGTGTCAAGACTATCACCTGGGACGTGTTGGTCAGCAAATTTAATGTTGATGATGTAATTTCCTGGCTCAGTGGGGCAATAGGTGACCTTGCAAGTACCATCCTCTAGATCCTCTGTGTTGATGTCCACTTTACTGGGACCCTCAATGGACAGACTGAGACCACCATAACCTGTGACAGCACACAGGGTAGAGTGAGCACACAAAGACATATAAATAAAGAGTTTTGTTCCAAAAACGCTATAACCACCATTGTAATGAATTTTCAGACATACTTTTTTACATTTTGTTGTTCAGACATATCAGTGGATCTGCTTTTGGGTTGCTTTTACTTGATTTACATTTACATAATAAAATCTACATAATTGAAGCTTGGTCAATAATTACCAAATTCTTGACTTTTGAATATTTTTAAGAATGGATTTGTAGCATTTTGGAACCAAAAACGTCAAAATTATAGCTCATGAGATTGTAGTATGAACAGGTAGTTAAGCTTTGATGAGCTTTACACAAAAAAACATGTCTAAATTTATTAAGCATATTATTATTTCAGATCAAGAGTATTGCCCTACCTGCATCACGAGTGTCAATGATGAACTCAGCTGGCTCAAAGGTACGAGCCTCGCTCAAGCCCTGTCCAGACACGCGTACGCGGCTGGCGTCTCCGATCTCTGACTGGTTGATCATGACTGCGATGGGGCTGTTGGGAATGTGGCGTCCGTTCTTCTTGATGTTCACCAGGTGCTCGCCAATCTCCTTAGGTACAAACGAAATACCTGGAAACAAACAATGAAACCCCCTGAATCTTACAACTCAATTCATTGTTAAAACAAAATAGCTTGTGTACCGTCTACACCATACCATGAATGTTTCTTTGTAATGTTGTTTCTGAGATCAGCTCCCTCACCCTCTGCTCTACCCATTTCCCTGGCTGCCTCCTCTACTCACCCACGTGTCCGTTGCGGAGCATCTTGAGCAGACACGGTTCCTCTCGGCCAGAGGGGGTGGTCAGAGAGGCGGTCAGCTGGCTCAGATCCAGCTCCCCGATGTCCAGAGGGATGTCTGCGGCAGAGCCCACCTTCAGGTGTGACATGCGCATGGAGTCATCACCTGTGGACAGACAAAAGGTGGACAGAGTGAGGCACATGTTGATGACATCAGAGACAGCTTGAGTAACAGGAGGTCCCCTTGAAAAAGTATACTTACTGTTCAATTCTTACATTTCTTTACTGTACACTGTTTTGCCTGAAGCAACTTAAGAGTAAATGCACAGGGTTAAATACCCTTCTCCTGTTAACCTACCCTAAGACTGGACTACTCAACATAAACATCTGACTAACTAAAAATTACTGCCACGGGGCTTGACTGACCTGTGATCTTGGCTACGAAGGGACTACCGGGGATGTGCTTGTCATTGTATTTGACCAGGATATTGTAGTCTCCAGGCAGCACTGGCAGGTAGGACACAGTGCAGGTGCCATCTTGGTTGTCAGTGCAGCTGATGTCAGCCTTGGAGGGCCCCTCAATGGCCAAAGACAGACCACCTAACACAATGACAAACAACAGACATTACTTCTAGGGCCACAAGTCACTATATCATTAAAAAGGAAATGGAAGTATATTTTTATTTTAAAAGTAAGTACTGTATTACTTCATAAAATCATAAAAGTAAAGACTGAAACTATACACTAAGCCAGCTCAACTTTGTGAGGGCATAGATTTACATAATTTGTGTACATATTTCCTATGATATTTTTTATTCGATGTGGAAATAGAAAGAACTTTTCAAAGAAAGAAAAGAAGATGATTGCTCTGTAAATCTCCATTACCTTCACCAGCGTCCTTGGTGTCGACGGTGAAGACGGCAGGCTTGTTGACCATGCCATGGATAAGTCCTGGGCCATAGGCAGTCACATGACCACTGTTAACATAGTCCACATAGAACTGGAGTGGACTTCCTGTGTCAACAAATAGTGAAGAGTTAGTGTTAGCACAGAGATTCAGAGAGAAAAAAGAAGAGAGATATATTACGCACTCAACCATTCATTTCTTAGGATGGAAAGAGTTTCTGCAGTCTCTGCTAATCTGTATTATGCTTCAGTGAATGATATTTCTGTGTATGCTTGTTGTGTGTATTTTGTGGCCATAGTAAGTTTTCCTGACCTGGGATGTGGATGCCGTCGTATTTGATGTCCATCTCGTGCAGGCCTGCCTCAGTGGGGGCGTACTTCACCGTCACAGTGCCGTCCTTGTTATCTGTGATGTCAGGCTTGGCCACTTTCCCAGATGGCATTCGCACATCGCCTAAAAGAATGGAGAGGTTGGGGGTTTACACACACGCACACATGCACACACACACTTGCCAAATCCCTGGTGCCATTGTAGGCCGAGATCCTGCTGGCGCTAATGGGGAAAGCACACTGACCTGTAATTTCTCCCTTCTGGATAGTGAATGGGATGACCAAGTCGAAAGGTCGCAGCCCGGCCACATCCAAGCCATTCATGCCCATGGGCCTGTCCGTTGCCTGCAGTAGGGGATGAGGGGAGAAACAGAGCGATTAGTGCCAGCTTCCACCACCTGCTTTTCACCACAAGGGATGGCAAAGAAACATAGCTGGTACAAAACCTATTCTAAGACTTTTGTGGTCTACAGGAGAACTAATATTTTTGTCTGGATGAAAATATCGTTGAGTGTTTTTCTTAGTTCTCATATTAGGTTCTGCAAGACATGACTAGAAAACCGCTTTTTCATGGTGATGGCAAAACAAAGAGCTTTGAGCTTTGCTAAACAAAACAGAAATGTAACGTAAAACTGAAGTTAAAATGCTAAATTAAATCCAGTTTTTTATGTAACTGGAATGTAAAACACAGTGTACTCTGTAACCCAAACAAATGAGGCTAAACAATCCAAAACAAGACAAGACAAATAAGGGAGCTGGGCAGACAAGATGGCTGAAAAGGATGGCATTTAGTTTTCACACAGGACAAAAATGGAACAAGATGAAGGGGATGGGAAATGACGATGATGATAATGAAGGCAACCACATGATGATCATGATCATGACGATGATGATGATGATGATGGTGATGACGGACAATGACGATGCAACCACCACTGTGAGGAAGAACGACATTACAACACAAAGAACACAAGGAGGCAGACTGGCTGTAAGTGGTAAGTTGAGTGGGGTCGAAGCCAAGCACAAACAGGACGAGAGTGTTGAGAACAAACAAGCAGAAGTGGTCTGATGCCTTCCTTATGAAAACCAGGAAACAGAAGACCAACAAAAGACCAGCACCCGACAAAAAATGGGGAAAAATAAATAAACACAGAGTCTCCAGTTTGGTCTGGAAGCCATTTTGTTAAATGTGGGTTTCACCCTCTCCCTCCCCCACTCCCCCATGGCAGGCCAGCACCACATTCGTATCAACATCAAAATGGCTCCCAATTCACCAAATAGACCTAATCTTGGTTAATTTGAACCAACCCCCAACCCAGAAAAGACCTGAGTTGGTTATTTAAGAAGGAGATAAAAAAAAAAAAAAAAAAAACTGGACAGCTGAACTCCCACCTGCACCACCTACAGAGATTAGAGTAACAGTGCAAGAGGGACCAGGAGATGAAACAGAAGACAGACTGCTGGAGGGGGGAGACAAACACTAGACACTGAGGAGATCATGAGGCGGAGGGAGGAGGGAGGGCTAGGAGGGGAGTGGAGGGAGAAATGAAGGAGTTAAGGCACAAAGGGAAAGGATGAGAAAGAAAGAGAGGAGATGGGGGGGGGCAGGTCAGTACCCAGGGTTGGCCCATGTTGGGCGCGTAGGCATACTGCGGGACCTGGGTCTGCTGCATAAGCTGCTCGGTGGAGGCACCGTCCAACGCCTGGGTCACAGTGAAAGAACAAGGTGATGGTGAAATCCCGCGCACTAACACACATACATACATACATACATACATACACACACACACACACACACTCACACGACTCTATTCACACACACAAAGAACAACTCTGAATCACAGTGACACAGTGTCTGGATCATCAGGAAGCAGCCAGGAAAGTCCTTTTTTTCTCAGACTGGTAAGCAGGATGTGTGAGTAAGCACTGAATTATGGCAGGAAACTACCAGAGGGTTTCCCACTCTCAAGAGCCTGTGCAAAACACAGAGCTAGTCCAAAGACCACCTGAGAAAAGTATGTTCTTTAAGTAGTTGTAGACATATGCGAAGAATATCTGACTAGCTCATGTAAGTGGAGGGTCAAATGTGAGGGCCTTTCGGCCACAAGTTCAGAGAACACTATTTACTGGTTTGGGAGCTGGCTAGCCTCTACTCTTGGTGGACAATGTATAGGGTTAACCTATAGTTGAAGAAGTGACTGTGTCATTTACATCATACATACCGTGACTTGGAAGGGGCTGTTGGGGATATGCTCTCCGCCAAAGCGCACGCAGATGACGTACTTCCCGGGCTGTGGGGCAGTGTAGAAAATGTCAAAGGTTCCATCCTCGTTCTCCACAACGTCGACATCCACCTCAGCTCCGTCAGGGGTGCACACGGTGCAGGTGACCTTGCCTTTCCCAGCAGCCTTTGCGTCCACAGTAATGACGGTCTGCTCTCCGATCTGGATGGTGGGCCCAACACCAGCACCTATAGACAGAGCGTGTGTGTGTGTGTGTTTTAAACAGTTTACTTAAAACAGAATTACCCCTATGAAAACACTCCAAAAGTGTTTAGTATCCAGCTTTTCAGCATTTACACTCAGTTAAGCGTTGCCAACTAAGTGCAGCCAAGGAGCTTTCAAAGAGTGGAGAGCTGAGGAGAGGCAAGTTTAATTCACAGCCAAAATGTATTCTTCCCTTCTGTTTTAAAATGTGTGTGTCCCTCTCCCTAAAACAAAACGGAATTTGTGTGTGTGTGTGTGTGTGTGTGTGTGTGTGTGTGCGCGCGTGCGCACATGTGTGTGGTTTCTCCAACATTGTCTAACATTTCTAATTTTAGACATGTCGCCTTCTCCCGGACGTCTCTCTCAGTTCTCTGACAGCTTCTCGGGGCAACTCTTGTTATGTCTGCCACGGATACTTCTCACATGGCACTAGTATGTCAGTTAAAGGGTCTTCAGTCTTGATTACTGTCTGAACCAATTACCCACGATGCAACATTCCACCATACCAGCCTAGCAGAGCAGAAAAAGGTTAGTCATTAGTCTCCCGTCAATAGATCCACATGCGTTTGATTAAAATACCTCCGGCAGGGGAGGCCCGGACACAAAGAGGGAGAAACAGATCAAATATACCCACTGGTTTGCTTTACTGCCAGACAGAAAGAGTGAGGGAGAACTCAATGTTGTTAAAAAGTGAGTTGCTGGAGCTGAAGTTTTTTTATTTACAATACAAACTGAGAAACTTTGTTGTAAATATAATTTGCTCGGTTGGTCAGAGAGAAGAAAGAGAAGTGCTAATGTAAGAGAGGACAGGCTCTTCTATGGTACGAAAGGAGAGTGGGCCATTCTCCATGCAAGAAAAAAAAAATAGAACTAAAACTAAATAAAAACACCAAAACAAGACATCTTTCAAAGCGCTTACCCAAACCGTGACCTCCGATTGAGACTGAGAGACGTGAGCAGCAGAGAGCGAAAAAGTGAAGAGTACAAATCAGTGTGATAAGGTAAACAAATGTGCTCCAAAAGAACAAAATGAAAGAATAACCAAAATCAGACGAGAATGTGATGGCAACGTGAGCAGCACCGCACAACAATTGGTGTGTCCTTGTGGGGGTTGGGTTGTGGTCACACAAAGATAGCAGCAGACAAAACATAACCACAGTATTTACAAACAAGCACACATAAAGAGACTAAACCATAACCTGTGCAGGATGAACACAACAAATAATTCTTCTCTATCTTTTGTAACAGTGGAAAATATAATAGCTATAAATAAGAAATAAAAAAACTCAGTGGTCTTCATCATGAAGGATTTAAGATGATTTGCTCTATGTTGCAAACCTGCCTCAGCAGGCTCTTTTCTGGCTAGCTTCATCAAGCTTCAGCACTCAGAATGAGCAATCTACCGACAAGGTACAGGGCAGCCTTGTTCTATCCTAGAATACTGTAATGTATATAATTCCCCTATGACTAATTGTGATTTTAGTGATATTTGCATTGTGTGGCTGTTATTACTGGTTTGAAACTGATCTGGTGTCAGTGTGGAACCTACCTGTAACAGTGCACTTGCTGGCATCTCCAGTGGGCAGGGCTCTGATGCGGTAAGGGGAGTATGGGATTTCGTCGCCGCCATACTTAATGAGGATGGTGTAGCGGCCAGTCATGTCAGGCACATAGGACACCAGGTAGGTTCCATCCTGGTTGTCCCGAATGTTGGCCTTCTTGGGTTTCCCTTCTGGGTCCTTCAGGTCAGAAGATTAAAAATGTGATATTTGATTAAAATGTCAAAATATAACAAAAAGTTACAGCTGAAGTGTTTAACTGGCTTGGTTCCTGTTCTTTTTCTGCCTCAAGGACTTCATTCCAGGTGCTTCACTAATGCATGGAGATAAATCTTACTCTCTGATGAAAGAGAGTACAAGAGGTTCTATTGCCTCAGGACACTCACAGTGATCTGAACAGCAAGCAGGCCCTCTCCTGCGTCCTTGGCATCGATGGTAAATTCCACTGGCAGGCTGGCAGGCACACCGGTGGTGTTGAGACCAGGTCCACTGGCACGCACCTTACTGGCATCATGGGTGGGAAGAACCTTCACTTTGTAGGGACTAGGATAAGTAAAGAGAGATAGGGAGTGATAAAGAATGAAAGAAACAGTGTCAGAGAGATAGAGAATCATTAAAGAGAAAGATTAAAGGAGTAACTAAGTTAGAAAACTACGACAGACAGGTCCATGACATGCTGCAGTGATGTGTTAGCAGCCTGACTGGATAAAATGTGTATGTGGATTGCTAATGTTTCATTTAATGCTAATGAACTGATGATATATGTAGAGAAATAGGTACTACTGTGTGTGTGAAAGGATTGGTAACTTTCATGGCTCATGGTCATAATGGAGCATGAATGTGGATGAACTGTGTGTGTGTAGATGTGCTGATAAAGATGTGTGTGCACTGATAAGAATGTTCCCTCACCTGCGTGGAACCTCTTCATCACCATAGAGAACATTGATGTTGTATGGGCCCTCTCTGGTTGGCACATAGCTCACAGAGTGGGTCTGATCGCCATTATCCACCACCTCCACTGGCTCAACCACACCTGCAGGCACACAAGTCAGTCAGATATCACTAACACATCACAACTAATGACACTCAGTGCACAGGTCATGTAACATATGATGATTTAAATGGGAGAAAGGACATCAGGGTCCAAGCAAAAGACTCTCAGTAACCATATGTGTAGAAGCCTGAAGATGGAAGAAATATTTATTTGCCATACAAACTGTCAAGTAAAATATCTACTGCAATTCTGTAAGGGTAAAATTTCAGTTGTCCTATTATTAATACTCCAAATGTAACACACTAATAATATAATGATAATGTAATAATGTACTAACCTTTGGGGCCTTGCACTCGGACCTGGAGAGGAGCCACACCCGCCTTGCTGGCATCCACAGTGAAGACCTGTGGGATGTTGGCCCGCACATTGTTCCCAATTCCCTGGCCTTGGCATTTGACCTTAGAAGCATCAACGGTATCATGGACCGGTACAGAGAAGGGACTTCCTGCAGGAGCAAGCGCATACAAAGAAAGCACGGTAGGTTAATAGCCATCAATTGTCAATGGACAAAAGTTATATGTAACGTATTGATTAAATTTGAATGGATTTTCAGGGGGCAGCCAGTGGGCATCTTTACACTGTTGACTAACCTGTGATTGGCTGGCCTCCATATGTGATGTTCAGGTTGTAGGTGCCTGGCTCGTATGGGACGTACTCCACAGAGCAGCTGCCATCTTTGTTATCCACGCAAGACATCTTAGCCTCAGAGGGTCCCTCCACAGCCAGGCCCAAACCTCCTGTGCCAGCACCACTGCGGAGAAAACACAAAGAGGACTTTCAGTCTACTGCATAATATGTCACTGGATCCCATAAGAGGAATGAACTGTTAACAATCATACATGAAGTTGGACAAGTCCTCTTACCGGGTTTCCACAGTGAACTTGTTGGGTTTGTTGGTGATGCCACACTTCAGACCAGGTCCATGGACACGCACTCGGGCTGGGTCACAACCCTCCGTAACGGCCACACGGAATGGGCTCTTAGGCACCGGGGCGTCATCATAGGAAACCTCCACACTGTGTGTGCCTGGGGGACAGATAAACAAGACAAACTCACAGACCTCTTCACAGACAGCAAAAAGAGGCAAATAAATAGAATACTAGGACATACAACTGCATCATGACAATGATAGTACTGTGCAACAGTAAGTAACAATAATATCAGATCATACACTGCATTTAAATTTACAGTATCATCAACTGTAGGTTACAAACAAGGGATGTCGCAATGCCAGGTCTCACCTTCTTCATAGGGAGTGTACTCTACTTGGTAGGTGCCATCACCAAGGTCGCGGATCAGGGCATCAGTGCAGTTGCCAGAGGGGTTGTTGATGCGGGTCTTAATGTGATTGCCACCAGTCTTGGTGAGGGCTCGGGCATCCACAGTGAAGTCTGTGGTGGCCTCACGGAACACACCTTTAGGACAAGATTTAGCGCAAAGGTTATTACATTTGATTATGACAGGGAATCCCATTGGCAGAATTTAGTACTAGAAGTCATTCTACAAGTGAAATCACTGAAAAACCTTCAGAGTTTTTCTCTATTAGGTGGAACAATTAATTAAAACTAAGATTATTTGAACCACAACATTACCTTTGCCTTCCACACCAGGGCCGAACACCTTGACACCGCTGGAATCCACAGCTGGCTCCACATTGAGCCTGGCAGGGAAGTTAGGCACATCCTGGCCACCATAGCGGATGGTGAGGGTGTAGGCTCCAGGGTACAGGGGGATGTAGGTGATGGTGTATGTGCCATCTCCGTTGTCCTGAATGTGTACCTCAGCCTCGGTGCCATTGTCTGAGATGATCTCAATGGTCAGCTCAGCTGGGCCAGCATTGGTGCAGTCCACCACGAACTGGCCGGTCTCACCAACCTTGGCTCTCTCCAGACCAGGACCTGAGCAACGGACCTGAGGGACAGAGCATTGTCAGCCAAGAGCGCCTTATTCACAAAACAAACCATTTAGAAATAGACTCAAACATATACAATACATAGACACACACGTAAATATATAATATTAAAAATATATACTTTTTTTATAGAGAACAATTTTCATGCAGAGGATGCTGCACAACATATATAGATATCGATATTAACACAGATTATCGTCATAGCAGTTGTACAAATAACAGCATCCACATATACCCTCTACTATCAGTACATCATGTTGGAAAGGGCTATTCCTGTCTCACCTTTGATGCATCTGTGGGTGGCACGGCCTCCGCATGGAAGGGGCTGCCAGGGATGGGGGCTCCGTCGTAAGTGAGCTCCACCTCATAGGGGCCCTTGTCTCTGGGGATGAAGCGCACCTGGCTGGTCTCGGGGCTCAGGCCTGGCTCCACCTTGCATGGTACGGCCTTGCCAGCAGGACCGGTGACCTTGGCTGCCACCTTACCCTGGCCGCCAGCACCCTTTGACCTGACAGTGATTTCTTGGTCTTTGCCAACGGCCATCTCTGACAGAATAAAAAAGAGAAAAACAAATCACAAAAAGGGATCAGATACATGATGGTTTTCACTACACATTCTAGGATACATAGCTTGTGTTAAAAGAGTAGAAATACACTCTTCATTCAGACAAACATTATGATGAATAGGATGATGACTGGAGATCTATAAAAGAAACGTACTGTCTCCCAGGCCTGACACCTTGATCTTGCTGAGGTCCAGAGAGGGGGCGACAGCAACAGCGAAGGGGCTCTTGGGAATAGGGTCTCCACCATAGGTGACATTCACACCCAGGTTGCCCTAGAATAGAACAATCATTGCATCACTGATTCAGCTGTCAGTCAAACTACACATTCCACATATTCATTCCAAAATGTAAATTTGGAATGAGTTTTAATGCAGACACTTTTATTCCTGCAGGTTTGAGGTCTATCTGTTTTACAGTGGTACTAGGTAACCCATAACATGTTCACACCTGTTGGACTGGGGTGTATTTGACAGTGTGGGTGTTGTCATGGTTGTTAATGATTTCGAAGTCGCGCACAGCTTCTGCCTTGCTGGGGCCAGTGAACTGAGCATCCAGTTTGGCTTTGCCTGCTCCCTTGGTATTCACAGTGAAGTGTGTGGGCTTGTTCAGCTCAACACCTGTGAAAGTAAAAAAAACATGAGTGGATTCAAGGTGATAAGGGCAATTCCTCACCACAGAAAAGTAATGGCCACACCACACTGAAAAAATTGTTAAAAGATAGCATACAACATTTTCTAAACAAGATATTGTCACTGAATCCACCTACTAATCTTTCTGGATAAACACCATTACAAAACACAGACTCAGTCTAAAACTGTAAACAAAATAAGAATGATTTTAAGCCTGATGCAGAACCACAAGTATAAACTCTGTACCACTGCGGCTGAGTCCTGGTCCCTCTGCCTTGACCTTGCTGGCATCATGGGCAGGATCCACCTTAATTCTGATGGGTGTCATTGGAATGGCCTAAACACAATCAAACAAACAAACAGACAATAAGTACCGAAATAAATTTAACATTGTTTATACAAATATGCAAATTTGCACTCACATACACATCAAGCATTCCATTCTACACAAGCGCGCACACACACACACACACACACACACACACACATACTGCTATCATCATGTTTCCTATCCAAAGGCTTACCTGATCAGCAAACAGCACCATGATGGTGTAGCTGCCGGCGCCAGGGGGTGTGTATTTAACAGTGAATGTGTCGTTGTCATTACGGATGATGTCAAAATCAATATCAGCCTCCGCTGGTCCAACCACACCTGGAGCACACTTGATACCAATGCTGATATCACCTGTAGACAGGGCCAAGTGTTTATGATTAACAGAGGAGTTCTTGATGTCTTCGGAGTGGAGTAGAATTCGTGAGAGTGTAACATATGTGATGAGAGGTCTTTATCAGCTACTGTAGTGTGCTTACCTTGACCAGCTTCTGCACAGTCCACAGTGAAGTAGGTTGGCTCGAACGCTTTCAGACCAGTCTTTGCAATTCCAGGGCCTGACACCTTGACTTTGTTGGGGTGGCATCCAGCTCCAATGTTCATCTGAAGGACATCACAAATGTATATACGTAATTCACATTTACTTTTGTTTAGTCATCAAAAATGTATATAGAACAATATTTTCACATATTATACAACACTCTGTGAATAACTGTTATGCAACTCATGATGTGTCATAGTATGCCTCTCTATTATTTTCATATTTGTCATGATTGTTTTCATCAGCACTGCCACTCTCATTATGAATCTTTCATCATCTCTGAAAGGTATAACGGCAAACAGACAGCCAGGTGTGGTGTGTGTGTGTTTATTTGTGAATGTGAGTGTGTGTGTGTGTTTGTGTGTGTGTGTGTGTGTGTGTGTGTGTGTGTTTACTGACCCTGAATGGGCTCTCAGGGATGTTGACACCGCCCCAAGAGACCATGACGGTGTGTTTGACAGACTTGCGGGGTGTGTAGCTGCAGGTGTAGGTGCCATTGCCATTGTCCTTGACCTGCACGTCCACTGGGTTTCCATCCCGGTCCTGAATGTGGAGGAGACACAGTGAGCGCACAGCGCACAAAATATACATGTCACAGCAGAAATGTCCAAGATTTATCATCCTAGTTTACAGAACACAGTGTTACAGAGCGTAGTGATTGTAAATCCATGGAACAATGCTGCTCATCAAGGTTTTTTTTCTTTCAAATGCTATTGCAGTATGGCTGACAGGATTAAGAGATAATTTATACGTCTATATTGATGTCTAAAGGTGTTTGCTGGTAGACAGACAATCACACAAAGTATCGCATCGCATCACAAACACACACACACACACACACACACACACACCTGGGCCTGGATCTTCAGTGGAGCTTTTCCAGCTTGCTTGGCATCCACAGTAAACTCTGCAGGCTTGCCCACAGCCAACCCATTTGCTTGAAGCCCGGGGCCATAGGCTTTCACCTAGAGCAGCGAAAAAGGAGAGGCGAAAAAGAAGAGAGGCACGTCAAATAATTTTTTACTCATAAACCATTAATCATACAGTGCATTGCCTGTAACAACTCATAAATTGTCTGCTTGATTTGCTCAGGTTTCAACTGTGCAAAAACAGGTACAAACTTGACAGAAGCATTTAGAAAAACAAGGTGATCAAATCAGTTAAATAAAATACCTCATCTCTTTTCAGACTTGTTCATAATTGCAGTGATTTGCAGGTGTACAACTAAAACCTTTGGAAACCTTTGCACCTCACTTTTCTGTTTTATGCTGATCATCAACATGTAGCGTGCAAGCACGTGCACAGCTTTGTAGTCTAAATAGGACTTATTTTGACTACAAAGCTATGCATGTGGTCAAGTGGTTTGTAAGAACTTAGAATTATTTGAGGATGGTAACTAAGCAGCCACTTAGTTGCAATAACATCAATACAGCCACTGACATTCTTCTGTGTGCTTGTGTCTGCTTGTTTCAAATAGAACGCTGCTCTGGCTTGTACCTTGTCTGGGTAGAAGTCTTTTCCAGGAGCTGGTTGGATCTCAGCCATGAAGGGACTGTGCTGAATGTCCTCGTTCTTGCAGAGAACATGCACGGCGTACTCGCCAGGTTCTGTGGGCCAATACCGCACATCGCAAGAGCCGTCGCCTTTATCATCACACTCAATCTTGGCTGGAGATGGTCCCTCCACAGAAAAGCCTGTCAGAAAGATGGAGTGCTTAGTTATATATCAAAGTTGGCATACCCCAAAAGAATCAACCCAATATGCGTAAAGAGTAACAACTAGTCACTACTGTGAAATACATTTTTTAAAAAGACCTCAATCTTCCATTGCTGCCATTCCCCCCAGGATTAAAACAGATTTGCTCACCAAGTGTGCCAACATCGTCTCCAACTGCCTCCACCACAAAGTCAGCAGATTTGCCCACAACTCCAGCCTCCAATCCTGGACCCCAGGCACGTACCATCTGTGGTCCAGCCTCAGAGCCCACTTTGACCTCAAATGGGCTGTGGACACATGCAAATAAAATCCCAAAACAATACATCAATATAGTACACACACACACACACACACAAGAGCACCCTACAGGCCTGTGACAATTTTCGGCACATGATTCAGCATGCTAAAAGAACTGGTGGTTTACTCGATATGTAGCCTGGCAGGCAACAGTTTTGAGCTCAAGCAATTTCAACAATTATGGTCTCTGGGCCATATTAAGTCATTGCAACGGTGACAGCCCTCAGACTAAATTAAGTAATTTAAACATTGTTCATCTTCTGGGCTGAACCATATTCAGAGTGCTTATCTCAATGCGGACTGAGGCAGGCCCTGACCTGCGTGGGATGTGCTGGCCTCCCCAGGTGATGGTGATGATGTAGTTTCCAGGGGTGGTGGGGTAATACTCAAAGCTGTACACTCCATCTCCTAAGTCCTTCTTCTTGCAGGGCTCCTCCAGACCCTCTGCAAAAGGGCAAACACAAACACAGACAAAACACATGAGCCACCACCACAGATTTATATGACTCAAGCAGCAAGCACAGGCGATGGTGACTGAGTAACAGGCTATTGTGGTGTGTTGACTTTAGTGGGTTTGGGTGTGTTTTAGGGCTTAGAGCAGTAGCTACTCACTAGGTCCTTTGATGGTGACTTTGAGGTCTCCAGTGCCAGCTCCCTTGGTGTAAACCTTAAACTCTGCAGTCTCCTTAATCCTCAGACCCTTAGGCTGCAGGCCACGGCCCTTTGCCCGCACCAGATTTGGATTGCAAGCTGAGAGAGAGAGACAGAGAGAGTAGAAAGTAAAAAGTAGGAGGCAGAAACAAGAAAACAAGAGAAGAGAGTAAAAAAGGTACGGAAAGTAAGTGTGAGATGGATATATTTGGTGAAAAAGAAATAGATAGAAAAATGTACATGGGATAACAAATAAATAAATGACCAGTTCAGGGAACACAGTTAATTCTTTAACTAACAGGGATATACTCCTCCCCAAAATATTTAATCACACACGCAGACACCCTCCCCCATCACAATCCTTCACCATGTTTGGAAGGGAAAACATACATCCGAAGGTGAGACCCAAGTCTCTGAAGGCAAGAATGCCAATTATCCAATTACCCACAGGCCACAGAACAACCCCACAGCCATTACCAGAGAAAAACTTGCGCCACATCCAGTAGCTTATGGGAAGAGTGACAGAGTGTGTGTCAGCAAGGAAATGCTGGGGCCTATGCGACGTCTGATAAAACAGGAGAAGGCCTATAAATAAAGACCCATGAGTCACTGAGGCATGGAAAACCTCCCAACCTCCTGGGTGCCGCGAAGAGACAGGAGAGATAGTGTGTCTTCATGGGATGAATAGCAGGGGAAAACCTGGGGCAAAATACTTGGCAAAGATAGTGTGCATGCTACTTGTAGAGATACTATCCAAATGCCTTTAAGTGATAATTACAAAGCGCATGTTTAACAGAGTGGTTTTTAATTTCTATGAGGTAATTTGGTATGGAAATACTTTCCCATAGAGATGGATGGCACAAAGCAGTAGTTTGAGGAGGTCAAACTTGAGGGGAAAATTGGAAACCACACAAAACCAAAGCGACAAGGAAAAAAACTAGAAGAGAAAAGCAACGAGTCGAGTACCGACACAGATCCAAGGAAGCAGGAAAGTCAAGAGCATCAGCAGCAGAGCGTCTGCTCCAGAGAGACAGGAAGAGATATCAGCGGACACAGATGACACCTGTCTATCAGGAGGAAAAACAGAAACTGAGAAGATAAAACAGAGCATGAACAGGGCAAGAGGAACTATACATAACAGAACACAAAACACAAGGCATAGAAAGACAGGCAAGACAAGAGGCTTCAGAGTTTGAAAAGGTCTACCAAAAAACAGGGGGAACAGGGGGAAAATGGGGGGAGCTAAGCCTGTTTTGATGTCATCTCTTACCCTCTCCCACGTTGACTGTATATGGGCTCTTGGAGATCTGCCCGCCAGCAAAGGTGACGTAGATGGTATGCTGGCCCTCCTGGGTGGGCTTGTAGGTGCAGCGATAGCTGCTGTTGCCCTTGTCCTCAATCTGGCACTCCACGGTGTCCTTCTTGCCAGCTGGGTCCATGATGACTACTTCCACTTCACCAACACCAGCACCTTACAGAAACACAGCATAATTTAATGTGTGTAACACTGCATGTGCAAAGAGCAAATGTAACAAAAGCACACAATCTTCCAACTGGAGCTTCCCCTACAGTCTAGATCTTCATTGACTGTCCTGATAATAGACAACGTGTGCATTTTTTACGTATTAAGTAGACACCAACATGAAACAAGGTGAATTATAACTATGTTCTTTCATGATTTTAAGCCATCAGTTTGTGGGTTCTTCCTGAAGGTATCAAACCCATAGCCTTGGTCTTTGCTGCTTGACTGAAGCATGAGAAGCATGAGCAGGCCTATGGGTGCAGTGTCGTAGGCTACCTGCTGTGTAGACATCAAAGTAGGTGGTCTTGTTGGCAATGTTCCCAGAGGGTTCCAAGCCTGGGCCCTGTGCTGTGACCTTGCTGGAGTCTCCCTGAGCCATACCCACGTCCACCTCAAAGGGGCTCTTGGATATGTGCTGGCCGGCAAACAGCACTGTCACCTGGGAAACCACACAAACACGGGAGGTCAACATAGGTCAAAGTTGTAAAGTGAGCATGACCATTGAGGTCAAGTCACAAACCTCTAAAACGCCCAAGAATACCACTGTGGTCATCTTAGGACAAAGATCATTCTCAAATCTGGCCAGAAAATGGATATTCAGTGGGTGTTTCCCATACTAAAAACTATTCTAGAAGTTGATAATAGAGAAAGAGATTACCTTGTGCATTCCAGTTACTTTTGGAACATAGAATACTGAATAGGTACGGTTCTTGTCATTATTGGCAGTGACTTTAGCCTGAAGGAAAAAGAGAAAAATATTACCTCGCAACTCCAACAGTCATACATAAGTCATATGCTGATAATGTAATGGGCATTTTAACATGTCTTAGCTCCTGGGCATAGGACACACAGTTCTAGGAGTTAAGTAGTGGAAGGCCTCACTAAGACCATCTCAATGACTGTAAATGTGGCTATCTTGCACTCCTCTCTCTCACCTCCTCACGATGGCCTGCAGGGTCCTCCACATACACCAGCACCTCTCCCATTCCAGCACTGATGGTCTCAACAGTGAACACAGCTTTCTTCATCACTACATTACCGCTGGGCTCGATACCTAATCACAACAGGGTCACAGTAATTGGTCTATGCTACAGGACACATTAGGGTGGCAAACATAGTATTGATTGTATCCACTCTAAATCCTGGGATCTGATTACCTGGTCCATAGGCGCGGGCCTTCTTTGGGTTGAGTTTGGGGCGCAGAGGAGCACCAGGCTTCAGCTTGGCCTTGGGGAACTGGGACAGGTAGGTCATGACGGAGTGCTCGTCCACTTTGGGGTCGACAATTTCCTCGGGGGTGATCAGCTGGAGAGGGCAATCGATGAAACATTGGCGACAGGTACAAGACCGTAAGTCTTTCATTTAAATTCACTTCCACTATCATATCTACTTTCTCCCACCACTAACATATGTAGGTTTGGAAATAAAAAAGCAGTTGTCAAGAGAATTTACATTTTCAGTAAAATTTTTGTATTTTCAGTTAATGTTATTGATACGCGCTCAAAAACAAACCAATATTCATCACCTTAACT
>JAVQKI010308274.1:0-12003 GCA_036025975.1 Nematalosa erebi
AAGAGAGAGAAAGAGAAAGAGAGAGAGAGAGAGAGAGAGAGAGAGAGAGAGAGAGAGAGGGAGAGGGAGAAAAAGAGGGGGGGAGAAAGAGAATGGTAACACTTTGTGTTCTAATCTTGTTAGTGATTTGAATGTATTGGATTCAGCACAAAGGTTCATTTGTGGGAAATGATACATGGAGAATGGCCTCGAATTCCCTTATACTAAAACACTCACACACACACATACACAGGCTCAGACGGATCAGATAGCCTCTCATTAGAGAGGGGATGTGTTGCCTAAAGGAGTTCATGTCCTTCCTACCCAGCCTGGCACACCACATGCTGAAGACTACTGCAAATCTGTAAATCCCCCCTCTTTGCGCTCTCTCACACACACACACACACACACACACACACACACACACATGCACAGGGTGACAAATCCGTCTCCGCCCCAGCGCTCTTACGCCATGACACATGACACTGTCACACATGAAGCCAACACACGGGCCATCTGCGAGGTCACCCAGGGATCGGGGACAAATTCCTCCACTGCCATATGTGTGAACAGGCCTCCCTCAAGGGATCAGGACCACATGCTTCTTTTTTTTTTTTTGCCCCAACTGAGCACAACAAAAGTAGTACGGGATCGCCTGTCTGGTCGCTAGAAACTTGGGGCACCATACTGTACTGTAGATTCAGATTCAGTTACTCATGTAACACCCCTATAGACACCATGTATCCACTGGCATTACTGATCATGGTTTACGGTTACAGTCCTAATTCCAACAGAGCACACAGACAGACGGACAGACAGGCAGGCAGACAGATGGACAGTTGTCCCAGTAAGCAACTTAAACAAATTCACCCCCTTGAAGAGACCACTAAAATGGACCTTTAAAGAGAGTGTGTGTGTGTCTATTTTTACTTACGACAAAAAAAATATATAATCGGTGTATAATTTAACACCTCTGTGTCTGTATATGGCCTGTGGCGGTTCTAACTGCAATCTATTCATCTTTATGCAGCGCTACAATTAAACGCCCTTGGCCTGTTTTGAAGTGCGGCGCGCTGCGCTGTGCAGGCTATATAATAGGGAGAGAAAAAAGAAAATCAAGGCGTGAAGCGGTGGAAATTCTCTCCTGCCGGCTGATCATCACTCTGCCTCCAGACTCCAGTCTCTCAGTTGCTGCGTTTCGCATCACACCCTTACTTCCTCTTCCTGCTGAGTCACTTCTCCCTTTTTTTTTCCCCCGAACCTTTTCCCACCCGGTTTCTCCCCTATCCCCTCTCCTTTTTTTACTTTCGCATTTCCAACCCTGTCTCGGCTTTCTGACTAACAGAAGAAAAACAGACCGACAGAGACAGCGAGAGAGGGTAAGAGAGAGAGCGAGAGTGACAGCAAGAGCGACAGATAGAGAGAGATAGAGAGGCAGCGACAGAGAGACAGAGAGGGGCTGGCCTGTGACGAGACGAGAGCAGACAGCCATAGCTCGTTCCACCTGCTTCCTCTCTCTCGTTTGTCTGTTCTCATCAGCCCTCTGTGCTCGTTTCCCAGATCCCTCCCCTGCCCGAGTGGTGATCTCTCCATCTCTCTCTCTTTCACTCGTTCTCTGCCTCTTTCTGTCCCTCTCTCCATCCTCACTGCTGGATCAGCAATCCGAGCCTAGGCCTAAAGGCACCAATAACTGATACACGCACATACAGAGACCGAGACGGAGCGACAGAAAGGGAGAGAGAGTAATCGAGAGAGAGAGAGAAAGAGCGAGAGAGAGAGGGAGGGAGAAGGAGAGAACATCTCAGTGTGCTCTCCTACCAAATTCTGTCAGTGGGCTGCTGTGTGTGTGTCTGTGTCTGTGTGTGTGTGTGTGTGTGTGTGTGTGTGTGTGTGTGTCTGTGTGTGTGTGTGTGTGCGTGCTACAGTGGCTAACGCACTGCGGTGAGAGAGACACGCTCTGCTGATAAAGCCATCTCTAGCCTTCTCAGGCCACACCACACGCATGCCAACACCCTGTGAAGATGTGAAAAAGGCTATTCTACACAGACTAGCACCACAGGCCAGGGCTGGAAAGGGCTGTCCAAAACATCTCGTATCATTGCACCTTTAGCACTAGCCACAGGCAAAATCTGTCCAGTCTTCATTAGACTACACAGCAACAAATCACACAACAAATCTGTCAAGAAAATAGCCTCATTTGACTGCTCTGTACTACTATAGATTTTCCAAACAGACACACACACACACAGTTAGAAATGCAAAATTGGGAACACTCAAGATTGTCCACTTCAAACCTCTCCACAGTCGCACGCACACCCCCTGACAGTGACAAATCTCTCTGCGGAAAAATTGTGTGTGAAATGAGGCCCAGAGAGGCCTGGACACTGCCGATCCTGTGAAAACCGTCCAATGTCACCGTGGCAACCTCCAGGGGAAAACGGGAGGAGGTCTGCGGCTTGCTCGTTTGGAGCGAAAAAAAAGTAGGCCACTTTGTTTTGCACCAGCCATTCCCACTCGGCCAGACAGGCACCACCAGCCGCTCACCATGCACTTCAGGCGTGTGCCCCGACAGCGCCCTATTCACGGACCGCGGCTTTTAACGCCACTCACCAAGACCTGGATATATTGTGCTGGTGAAAGGGAACAGTCATTACTGTGG
Source organism: Nematalosa erebi (assembly GCA_036025975.1). Classification (NCBI taxonomy): domain Eukaryota; kingdom Metazoa; phylum Chordata; class Actinopteri; order Clupeiformes; family Clupeidae; genus Nematalosa; species Nematalosa erebi. The sequence continues at coordinate 2,639 of JAVQKI010308274.1, forward strand.
ACCATTTATTGAGTAACCCTGGTAAAAAAGTAGCCTAGCCCAGGACAGCCAGCCCTGGTTACAATGCTGACGATAACACTGACGGTGTTAAAAGATAAATTAATAAATAAACAATGCTAGTTACTGTTTGCCAGTTTTGCAGTTAGTGGAAAATTCCAAACGGTTGAAACTGTCGAAACACTCAAAATGACCATCCTACACAGAGATCATTACCAGACATTTGAGGATTGTTTGATTAACAAATGGATACAAAACACTGGTAAGACAGCTGGTTGGCTGAGAAAATGAACCACAGCCTTCTTAGCATTCATAGTCAGTGACTTTTGGGCAAATAATCAACGCTAACAGCATCAGAGCAGGTCTTCCACTTCAGGACCTCAAGAGATCTCTAATATGGGCTTCGGTGAAAGAGCATAGTTGATCCAAATGGGCTTCCGGTCACTTCCAAATGCTCAAGTCCCTTGTCAAGTCAAAATATACATGCAGGGAAAATGACCCCACAGATGCAGCATCACTTTCAGCTGCCCAACACACTGGTCAACATAAGCCTGGAGGTCTTGTGGGCTCTTTGACCCTTAAGATGATGATGATGAATCTCCTCCCATCTGTTCACAAACTCACACACACACGCACACACACACTTTCATCACATTTGCATGTTGACAGGCTGGATTCTAATCCCTCACTGAGCTAAACTAAGTAGAGCCTTAAAGGCCGATTTCTCTTCTCTTTCTTCAATTCAACCCTGGTTATCTTCCACAGCCATGCTCTCTCTCTCTCTGTGCATGTAACCATGCCTGTGTCTCTGTGTGTGTGTGTGTGTGCTCTTGTGTTATCTGGCCAGAACAGAAGCCCCTGTGTGAGAGTCTGGGATCAGATTCCCCACTGGGCAGGGACCCCCTGAGGACAGGGGACATGGTGTCTGAGGGAGCGATGCCACACACACACACACACACACACACACTTTGACACACCCACATGCATTACCCTAACTCTACCCTGCATTTCATATTTTGATGGGGGCAAAAACATCCGTGCACAAGTACACGCGCATGCTCACTCACAATCTCACACACACACACACACACAAATCCAGCTAGGAGCTTTATTTCATGGCCTTTATTACCCAGACAGAAGACTGCGAGATTACATTTTGGAACGACAGTTGGCTTCTTTTTTCTCCCCCCTCTGTACTGATCACAAATTTCAAGGATTTACCACCACCCATGTGGGCCAGTGCTGTGACTGTGCAAAGTCATCCAGGACACACAGTCCCCAAACACCGCCGAATCCCTGTTGGCGCCTGGTGTACATTTCTGTCTTTTCCACCCTCTTTTGCTTAGGGGGGTATATGTTGAGACTTTGAAGTTCTTTTAACAAGCTGTGAGCGCTGTGTGTGTGTGTGTGTGTCTCTGTGTGTGTGGTTGTTTGCTCATTTGTGTGTGTGTGTGTAGGCAGGCACTGTATGTGCATGTTTTTTTGTCCTTCACTGTTTCATGTGACACACACACACACACACACACACACAATCATCTTTCTCCATTCTAAGGCAGCAATGATAAAGTAGACAGCTCTCTCCGATGCAACAAACCAGTCAAGTCTTGAATGCACAATTGAGGGAAGTACAGAATCTGTTTTTTTGCTGACCAAAAATAGTTCAACGTCAGCAATTGCCTTGAGAGGGAAGAGTTCACTCCAGCATTTTTGAGAGTTAAATTTTAATTTACTGTGAATGCAATGCAGACCTCTGAGAGACACACACACACACACACACACACACAATAACTGCCCAGTGACTGCTCTACTTCCCAACACCTGAACACAAAGTAAGTTTGAACACTTTCCCCCACTTTTTCTGATCTATTTAAGTGGCACTTAGAGCGCATGTTTGTGGCTTAAGCCGAGACAGATTGTGGCGGTTGGGGATGTCGCGGTGAAGTCCTCAGATCCGCGGAGCGGTGACCCCCGAAGAGGGAACAGACGGCCGCGGCTTCACCTGCTGTAAGCAGACACCTGCCCAAAAGGCCACATCACAGGAGCTCCTCTGGCTAAGCGAGCGAGAGTACAAGCCCTGAGCAATACAGGTGGCTCAGCAGCTATGAAATTCATTCAGATCTAGTGAAAGGTGTGTGTGTGTGCCCGCTTGTGTTGACAGAGAGTGTGTCTGCATGTAAGTGTGTGTGAGAGTGAGAGAAGGATTGTAGGAGAAGGATCTAACTATGTAGCAAAAGGCACAGGCGGGGGAAGCCAAAAACTAAGCAACCCCACTCATAAAATCTGCTGTGTGTGTATTTGTGTGTGTGTGTGTGTGTGTGTGTGTGTGTAATGATACTCTTGGCCATGTGGTAAAACCGGACTCAGAGGCGTATGCGTTTGTGTTTGACTGTGGGTGTATATGTAATGATATCCTTTGCCACTTGCTAAGACTGGACCTTGATATGTGTGCTAGGGTCATGGTGTGCGTGTGTGTACACGAGTATGTGTGTCTGTCCGGTTTCTAAAGGGGTGTATGTTTCAGTGATTATAGGCCAGCCAGACCCCTGACTTCCCTCTCACCGTGCCTGCCAACATTCCGCCTGTGTACGCTCCCTCCAACACACACACACACACACACACACACACACACACTTGCAGAAGAGCTGCCATTGCCACGGCAATAAAAACGAAGACGCTCCGTCTGCTGCTCGAGCCCCCTCTCCATCACTATGACAACAGGAGAACAAAAAAAACATCCCAGCCCTCTCTCTTTCTCTCTCGCTCACCCCCACCTCCTTCGGGCCCATCTGTGTGAGACTGAAGGGGTTTATGGCGGGGGGTTTTGTTGTGTTGTGGGAAGAGGCAGCGCAGCACAGTGCTTCACGCATTCAAGAAAGAAGACTAATAGAATTAAAAAGGGGGAGGAAGGCAAACAGGAGGAAAAGAGAATAGAGCGGGGCAGGGGTTGGGGAGACGGTGAGCTCAAATGTAGAATACTACAGATGAAGACATCAGAATATTTGAAAGATGGGGAAGGAGGGAGAGGGACAATTAGGAGAGGGAGAGAGACAAAAAGAGGGAAAGGGAGACATGTACAAAGGAAATGTTAGAAAGGGAAAATAAGAGAAAAAGAGTGGATATGGGAGAGTGAGAGCGAGAGTGAAATGATTCTGGGATTAAATCTCTATTAAACCTCTGTAAGTGCCAACATGTCCTGTTCCGGAACTAAGCTGTTGCCATGGTGATTTACATTAACTCCACAGTCCATTTCCATCCAGTGGTCAGCCAACGCATGATGGGAAAAAGAGTTTACAGTATACAGTATAGCTTTCCACTGCTATTCAAGGATATAAAGGCAATAAGAGAAATCATGAATTTACAATGACAGAAATTACCCTCATCACTGATACCATCAGGAGCATCCCAATGCACAACATGCTAATGCACACTATATGGGGGTCGGGCTCTCTGCTTGCGATGAATTATTGATGGTATAAATCTACGCCTCTTAATAGAACTGGATCATAAAATATTGATGCAATCCTGAGCCATGTGCATGCTTACTTCGAAGCCCTGTGGACGTGTGAACACATCCTCACCTTGGTCATTAAAGTGACGTAGAGGTCGCTGAAAGTCTGCTACAGTGTCTATGTAGGTCATTCCTAAAGTTGCACAGTGAGACCATAGTTCAGGGCCATCACTCAGTCATTTCCATACAATGGGGGATGGGGGGAAGGAGGGTCCTTTGGGATTTCAAACAACAGGGCCTTGACAACAAATCAGCAGAGATCGAAATTCTATTCTCTATTTTTGTGTGTTTACTTGTACAAGGGATTGTAAGGTGTTGATTTCTTTTCTTCCAGAGGGGGACTTGCACTAGGGGCCATACAAACACAGGAAGTCCACCCCACAGGAGCAGGATGCAAACAGGAAGCAGAGGCCAAAACAGTGGCGGCAGGTCAGGAATATCTTTCTGCTCTGCTCGGTACAGCACTGCGTCGCTAGAGAACGACTAAATTAGGAACACTTGAGATAAGTCCGTCTCATGTCTCATGGAGGCAAAAGTGGTGAACACTTTAGAAGTCTGCGCACACACACGCGCACATACACACACAAACACACACACATAGCTAAAATTGAACTGCAAAGCAAAGTGTGTGGTGATGCTTTCATAGCTTTGCTATTTGACTGGTTAATGTTTCCTCTGCACAGCCTCAGGTTCATGCGGTCATCTAGACGCGTTCTGTGTTCCTCAGGTTAACCAACAGCCCCACACACACATACAGACACACACACACACACGCTTGTTGCTGAGGAAGAGTCTCAAGGGTTAAGTTATGGAGACGTTTCCGGGGCTGGGCGTGAGCGAGGGAATGAGAGCAAGGAGACAGGAATACCAGCCGCACAGGAACACACACTGACACACACACATGCACACACACACACCACCTTTAGCAACTCAACCCCACCCAGCCTTGGCCCTAACTGGAAGAGGGAGGAGTGGACTCGGGTGTGTGCGTGTGTGTGTGTGTGTGGCTGCTGGGGTGGGGGGATAATTATAGAACTGCTACTAAGCACCAGGGAGGCACTGGGTGCCACGACAACCGAGGAGGAGGATCTAGGGTTTTTCGAGGGGGTGGCTGTTTAAAGAAGGAAGGTTGGCCCAGAGAAATGGGCATCATAAAATTGATCTTGTGGTGACTATGCACCACTGAAAGGTACAGCCTACTGTGCACTGGCTGGAAAATGCTCAATGAAAACTCAGCTGAGCCAACTCAGCTGAGCCAAAGCCTTCTTCTAAAATGCAGAATCTCTGTGAATGGTCTTTTTTGAATAATCTTTTTTTTTTTTTTTTTCCTCAATAAAAATCCAGGAACCTGTAATTGACTAACCATCTTCTAATGATTCATCTTACTGACAGATTATTCAACAGAACACTGATGATGAACCTGCTTTGTTATGATCCCCACCCTGTACACAAAGATGACTCACATCCACATTGACAATGTCTGGACTATTTATCATGGCCACGCCCCTCGCAGGTGTTGACACATCGCAAACCCGCTGCCACTACCTGTGGAGACTTTCTGCTCGGTCACCCAGGTGACTGCACCTGTGGTCCCTCCGGCAGAAGCTGCCTCAAGGGAGAGTTGGGGGAGGGGGGGGGGCTCTGATAATCACTACACACACACACACACACACACACAGCCCCCAGCCCCTTTTCTACTCTCTAGGGGTGGGGTCAAAGGCCTGTGCACTGTACTGGGGGAGGTGTCTGTTGAAAATATGGCCGCCGGGATGACAGGCACGTCTCATTAGCAGTGGGAGCTACACCCTCGTGCTTTGCTCCAAGAGGTACGGTTGCCATGGTAGCGGGGAAACTTTGAAAGTGAGGCTCTGTCAAGAGGCTGTCAGTGGGACATGCACCCCCCAAACAACCACCACCACCACCACAGCCCCCATGCTCCTCCACCATCAGAAGCACCATCATCCGACCACCCCCCTTCATCCTGTCACCCAGATGAGGCTGCTCCAGGCCAATATATCAGGCAGCACCTGCGTACACGCACACACACACACACACACACACACACACACACGGCCACTCTTTAAGGCAGACGGCTGGGATGACTAATGACCGTGAGGGCCGGTCCTGGTGGCATAGAGGGGGTCCTGCTGCTTCCCATCTGAGCCTCATATCTCACCAGTTGCAACACCAACCGATCACACACACACACAAACACCCACCTGCTGACTGGCTGGACCCAGCTCCTGCCAGCGCCGCTCCCATCCCCAGCTCAACAAAGCCCTCTTTTCAACCCATCGGCTTTCATAGTGATCCGCTCTGAATGCCTTCCATTCCAGCACCAGGAACGTGACTATCTGTGTGTGTGTGTGTGTGTGTGTGTGTTGTGTCCATGTCTGACTAACATGCAAGGCCATGGCTTAAGCCTGGCCACAGAAGGACTGCTGCAGCCGTCAGCAGACACTCAGAGAGGCAAAATATGTTCTCACACATGGACTCCATGAAAAAAATCAGACTACAACAGACACAACAAAAGGCACAAAGTGACAGAGAAGTCATGATGATAAGATGGAAGAGTAACAGAGACAGAGGGGAGAACAACACCCACACAATAAGCACATAAACTGATCCGACATCAGGCAGATAGGATGACATTGCGCCTTGCTCTAGACACCAAGCACAGTCTTGCTCATGTCACCATAGAAACTCTCCTCACTGTTTCTTAACTAACACACCCCATAGAGCAAACCACAGAATGACCGTCCTTTAAATACCCATAAGTGTAATAATCTTATTGTTAACACTCCCATTCCAACATAACATCTGAGCATATTTCAATCATATCACTAGAGTCTCATATTCATTAACATGAATACCAGGAGAAACTAATTAAAACCAGCAGATGTTAAATTACTATTCTGTTGGCAGTTGTGGTGTAGGCCTACAGTTAGGGGGCTGGATATCTGCAGTGAGTTCAGCAAGCACTCTCAATTCCCAAAGCTCTGAATAAACCAAACACTATAATTCATCCTCGGCACTCAACTTAACTGCACTGAAACTCATCGAATGCAGGCGATACAGGTGATCAAACCATAGCATATCCTGTTAGGGAAATCGGACTTCAGTCTCGCACCTTCAGCTGAATTGAAAAATGTACAGACTGCCCTGCTGAGCTAAACTGTATGTTGAGGTCTAAATTACTTAAATCTACAGCAGTGAGTAATTTGCTCCGAATATTCCATACAATTAGAGTTGATAGTCAAACAAGGATATATTAGGCCTACCCACGGTTCTCTGGAGAACGCTAGGGATTGTGGACAACTGCACGTGACAATTTGCCTAACAAAAACAAATCTGTGCAGTGCAGGTGAAGTCTATTCAACCCTCGAATTCCACATGGGCCCACTCCAAATAAGAGCGGAATGTGACACTAAATCATTTCATTGGCTTTGCAATAAAAAAAAAAACATCGCTATCCTTACCCAGTCTCAATATTAAATCAAAATGTGGTTGCAGTATTCCGTTAATTGAACCATATTAAGTGCCAAACTCTTAAAAAAAAAAAAAAAAAAAAAAACACTGTGGTTTTGAGCAGAACTCTACGGTATGCTGAGTAATTGTGTGGCTGCGGTAACAGTGAGGAATTGTCTCTGCATGGCACACCAGTGTATGGCAGAAAGCCGGGGCGACAAACAATGCATTTGTGCGCTATGGTACTACCACACTCCCCCCGCAACAGTCCCTCCAGACAGCATGTTCACACACCGTGACGTGATTTGAAACCTCGAACGAACGGACGAACTGATGAGCGAGGTTGGGGGAAGTATGTTGAAACCTCTTTTTAATACAAAGAGCGAACAGCGTTTCTTATTCGGTCGGTCCCGGTGCTGTGGAGATATAACAGAACACCGCAGTGCACCGCCGCCATCTTATTTCTATCTGGCATCATCCCACTGCCTGTTGTCGACATGTAACATGTTGACGAGGAATTTTTTCCTCGGCCCTGTTGTGAAAGGCCAAGCCTGTGCTCAGCTACGTTCAGTATCCAAATCCTCTATAATATACGGACGGGTGTTCTTAAAATATAAAACCATAAATGTATTAATAGATTTTTTTTTCTAAAATCACGCCCACCACTACTTATAAACGCCACCGCAAATGAAACAGGGACGTGGTAAGGAATGATATAGAAACACTGCGGACAAGACGGGCACGGGTCTCCAAGGAAGCAACATGACAGTAACGCAGTACAGGTCTCTTTAATGCTGAAGTATATAGCCAAATAACACTGGAAGTCGGGAGTGGGATGTGATGCGCGGTGATCCGTAATCACCGTACATACACTAAGCTGTTTATGTGCATGTAACGTTAGTAGACAACACAGTGACGCTTTAACAAGTATTTGGTTACTTGGTTATTTTGGATGCCAGTTAACATCAATCAGGCAACGATGTAGGAAATACTGTGATTTCCCTTGGAAATCATGACCACCAAAAAAATCTACATCAGCAATTCCTTGAAACGTCCGCATTAAAGCTACCCCCCAGCACAACTTGCACGACGCCAGGTGCAACTAGGTGCAATATAGCCATGAATGGAAACTATAATTTATTAAGATTGAATATACGCCAGTGAATTGTTGTTTATCTAGAAGGACAGAGGTCAGAGGAGTTCTGATGTTAAGGTCCAACATGGTTTTAAAGCGCAAAAGATTAGATGGGCCTGTGAGCTCACAGTCTGATAGGAAGTCCAACTGCCCAAAGGATTTAGCCTGTTCATCAGAGGAAATACGCGGCTTTACACGTTACAATATCATTATTTTGGTCTGTGCAATCTACAGCCTATTCAAAGTCTGAAGGGACGTGTGTAATATACCGAACGTTATAGGTTACCGAAGTACTAACGCAGACATTCTGACGAGACGGACACATTGTTTTCCAAATGAACATGAACCTTTAAACGACACAACTTTACGCAAGAATCGGTCGAGGCATTATAACGCGAATTGGATATTTGATCAAAAATGTACAGAGGGTGGTTCTCACAATCCCCCAGTATGATCCACATGTGTCCTCACGACCATTAATATGATAATTTCCTTACCTCAAGAGACAATGCCGTGGACGCAAACATCAACAGGAAAATAGCGATATGGTCCCCCATGCCTGGTCTTCTTCACAGCGCCAACAGTGTGCGGTGTGTCGGGGTGCTGGGCTAAAATCTAGAGAGGTGTTTGCCTTGTCTACGCTCGTGTCGCTGTTCTAGTGAGGAATGATGAAAACTCAGAGCGAGGCTGTACAGCTGCTAGCAAACTAGTCACCTGACCGGACAACGAGAGAATGGATTCGTCTGGGGAGGGGGCAATAGAAGTGGCACAATACCCCCGCCAGTCACAATAGGAAACAAGGCAAAAATCACACTATCCACTTAAATCTTGTTGTGTTTGTATTGTGTGTGTGTCTTAGATAGAATGGACGGATCACTCAATCCCTCTATAATTTTGTCCTTGGCTAAATGATCGAGGCAGCTTGCTGGAAGGCGATTGATGTATTCTTAAGTACATTAAACAAGTGAAAATGGAGAAAAATGTGATAACCTTATGAATCAGTGAGAGCAGACATGTATACGCAGGCGATTATTTGATCATTTTTGGTGGAAGGACCAGTTCATTTTGTAATTCCGCCACCTGGTGCCAAACTGGTATATTTAACGCGACTCAGAACACGAAAGTGGGTCCAACTTCAATTTACCGCAGATGAAATCAATTTTTTATCCTTATAAGACATCTTACTTTTCTTTTGCCTACATGCTGGGTTGCCTTTTAATCAAACAAAAAAGCTAACACTATCCTTTTTTAGTCACT
>JAVQKI010308339.1:0-10986 GCA_036025975.1 Nematalosa erebi
TAACTATATAACTAATTAATTTTATGTACAGGTACCACATAGTGTTAACAATTGTGTGTCAGATTATTCAGAAATAAACATCACAATGGTTATACACACAACCTCGTAAAAGTCTTACCTAACAAATCTGTTGGAAAGGAAGATTTGCAGCCAGCTTAGCCACAGTGTACTTTTGGAGGGCAAAAGATACACCCTGAAGTATACAAAAATATAACAAAAGTGAACTTAAGTATTCAATCAGAATATCCTCAACCATTACCAGTGTGAGAGGAGGAGATGTGTTGAAATATTTAACACTGCATTGTTACAACAGATTCCCTACAGCTTCTCATTCGCAGCATTGTTCATATCTCTGTGTGCTGAGACACAAGAGAGGCACCTCGCAGTGAACAGCAATTAGGTTGCCTAGGAATCCGCACAACAAAATGATGGCTAAGAGACCTATAATGCTTCCACGGCCCGCAAGGCAACTGAGTAATGAGAGAGAGAGAGAGAGAGAGAGAGAGAGAGAGAGTCTGAAATAAAAGCTAAAATACCTTCTGCATCATAGTGTACTACGATGCATATGTTTGAGACAACTTTAACAAACATTTCCTGTTATGTTTGCATCTTATCGCAGTTTGAGAGCAAGAAACTTTCTTAACAGCAATGATTCCAGGTGCTACTAAAAAAAACATTGAAAGTTTCACTCTTCCCCAACTTTGAAAAGTATGCTTTAACAGCTTTGAAGATACATCTCTTGCGATGTCTCCTAAACACAGAGGCAAATTAGGAATCAAACTATGAACAGCTGCTATCAAACACAGACCTTTTCAATGAGCTAAATGGATGCCTTATGGCTGCCATCATGTGGTTTCATGATGTTCTATGAGGCATAGGATAATCAGATATTACAACACTTTTTTGGTCATTTTTGGAGGGAGGTGGGTTGGGGTGGGGGGTGTTAAAAAACATAATTCAGACTCATATATAACAAAATAACACAAGTGCAGATCTATTTTAATGGTGTCCAAACTGAAAATTCATCTGAGCAGTTAGCCTTTGTTTCCCTCTCTCTCTCTCTCTCTCTCTCTCTCTCTCTCACACACACTCTCTCTCTCTCACTTATTCTTTCTTATCCTTTTTTTATGGTGCTGTGAAATATCCTACACAATGCTAGTCTCTTTGCTGGCACATGCTGGATTGTTCTGTGCAGGAGACTCCACACTCGAGTGGCGTCGGATATGGCAAGGTGTAAATGATCTGACAGCAGGCTCGCTGGAGCCTGCACCAGATTCACTACCGACCATCTGCTCCTTTCATCATCCAAGAGAGGAACGAGGGAGATGGAGAGACAGAAAGAGAGAGAGAGAGGAGGAAAAGGGAGAAAGAGAGGGGAAAAAAAAAGAGATGACAAGCGTGACAGCCCAAGAACATCCTTCAGTCAAAGCAAAACGCGTGGCACTGGCTGAAAGCAATCTCCTCTCGAATGGAGAGGATGAATGCCGGGTAGATACAAAAGACACAATTACGAGCATTTTAATTGTCAGCCGGTAAATGACTTGCCGTGAGAAATGTCCACTCAGACGCTGTAGCCTCGTCAGATTAATTAGCCGCTGCTTGTGCTTCTCTCTCATGGCCTGGAGATGCCTGCCTGTCTGTCTGCCATGTTTGTTCTGGCTCTTTGGCATCCTCTCTGAGCCTGTCCTCATGTCATTTGCAGTCTGACTTTAATCTTTTGTTTGATTTCTTAATGTGTCAAAAGAGGGATAGCTCAGATTGTGCAGAGATATGACATGAGCATCACAAATGCTTCTTCTGAAGCACTCGCTGCATGTTTGAAACACATGTTTGAGATTGAGAGGGATTAAGAGAGTCTGTGTGGAGAAAATGTGACGTGTTGCATGGCAACTGACAACCAAACACTGTGTGATGTCCTCACAGAGGTGGCCAAGAACATAAATCAGGCCAAGGCCCTGAGCCTGCAACACTACGTTGATGAATACCACAGTCACGTCGAGCAAATTGAGCAAATGACATCAGAAAAGGACAGTGCCATCGCAGACAAACATGTACACACAGCGAGAAGTTCTGTGAAACAATGTAAGTAGCCTACAAATACAGAACTACCACAGTCCTGTGAGATTAAAAGTACTGGTGTATTGGTCCAGGTCATGCTGGTCATTAACATTAAAGGGTAGGTTTGTTTTTTTACACTTAAAGCCTTGTTTTCTGATCGTTTATGATTAAATGCAATGGTTAAGACTGAAATTTTGACAAATGCCTCTGTTTTGGGAATTTCCGGTTGTTGCGGTTGCTGCCACACACACCTAGAGAATGGCATTACACTTTTGTTTGTAAAGACTTAAAACTCACCGAGTGGTCAGTAATGTTCACTGATACGCTGACACAAAATTGCAATCAGCAGGTTTTTGACAATTCACTTTTTTCAAACCCATCGTAACCATATGTATACTTATGCCTTAGAGTTTGAAGCAATACAAGCTGATGGAAGTTACACTTTCGATTGCAGCAGAGAACATATGCAGCCATTCTGTAGGTCTCGCAACAACAGGAACAGAGGCATTCGTCAAAAGTTTAATCTTGTATTTCATCATAAACGATCAGAGAACAAGGCTTTAAGTCTTAAAAACTGAACTTGTCTTTTAAGGGAAAATGCCTGTAAAGAGAACTGATGAATTAATTTCTTACTGTATGCATACAAATAAAACCCATTATCATTTGTTAATTTATTTATTTACCTTGGCTGTCAGTAAGGGACTTAACCTGGCAGGACCTGGAGCTGGTGGTCGAACGGAGGCCAGTGCCCCCCAACCCCCGGGGCTTACTAGATGGGGTGTGGCCTCTGGCCTATGGCCTCCTCCTGGGCTTCTCTGTCGCCTTCATGGTGAGTGTCGGCACCCTGCTGTTGACCGTGCACATCTGCAACAGTGACCGGCAGCAGTCCACAAACTGCAGAAGGAGAAGGAGTGGTCGCTGTCTGAGGGGTCATGGAGAAAGAGGTCAGCTCACATGTGTGGTGACCTCATCACAGTTGACCTCTCAGGAATGATGAAGACACCTCTGCTCATGACTTCCCTATGATTATGTCCACCCAAAGAGGATAGATCATTGAACAACACTTGACAATATAAATGTATAGTTTTATGAAGAAAATAAACCATAATTGGTTTAGACTCCCCTCTAAACCTGTAAAAAACTCAAACCTGAGACTCAGATCTCTCTTTTTTCTCATCTTGTATCTGTCTGCGTGCATTTGAGATATTCCCTCAGGAGGATGGGGAGAAAGTAATTTCCTCACTAAAACCACTTTTATTACATAAAACGAGATCTACCTAAAAGCGCCCCATTCCAAGCGTCCCAGGGGATGACAGAGAGAGGCTGTTAAAAAACGTGGTGAATTCTGAATAATCAATGGATCCCTTTGCCGCAGGATAAGAAAAGTCTTCACAGCATTTGAGCTCAGCTATGTGACATTTTTTTATTCTCTCTCTCTCTCAAAGGTAAAATCGGATTGGGTTTTTTTTTTTTTAGGTTTTCTGAAAATTGTGTGGCTTTTTTTGTTGTAAAAGTAATAGATAATGTTGTGTAATGTTGTAAAAGTATTAAAAACAAACATGAGATTATTAATTTGTAGTTAAACGTGTTATCTTTTGTAATAGGCTACTAATAATCAGAAACCACATACTCAGTCACATCTAAAAGTGGTGGGAAGTGAATAATAAAACTGCACGGCTTGTCCAGAGGTTTGGATGGATTTTTGGAGGGCTGTACATTATTAAGAATATGATGGCTGGGATTTTGTCTGACACATAGGGACAACTCATTATCCAGCCATCTTCTGGTTTTGTTTTGTCTTCTCAGTTCAGCCCTGCATGGGTGCAGTAACTATGATACTGAAGTCTCTCAAACTTAATAAAAGGCTACTATGTCAAAATCACTGGAATAAACCATAATGACATTTTTTACATTGCCATCCATCACTACCGAATCATCAAAGTTGTTCTGCTCTAGTGTCCGTGGCATCAAGAAGTACTGCAACAAATATGGTACAATTACACTATCTTGACTTTATTCTGTTAAATTCCTCCCTGCTATCCTGTGTCTGCCTAGTAAGAATGGAGAATCTACGGAATTTGAGGAACTAAAGAGGACTAAAATCCATACTACAGCACCTGTATGCTTAAACAGCACATTCTGTATGAGAACAGCTCTTGTCGCCTAGTAACAGACTCATACAGTTGGTATCGCACCAGTTCCCCATTATCTGTACATTGAAGTGCTTCCTGTGATTCTAAAGTTCTATTCCCCTCTCATCTCTTTCCCTCTCTCTGTCTTACACACACACTCTCTCTCTCTTACTTCTTCTATAATTGAACTAATTACTTCATTATACAAATCTTGCCTAATGTGCTTCAGGAACCAGACAGCTTGGATTAATAGTGGTGCTAAGCGGCAATTAGAGGCAATTAGTTCATAAATCAACATCTAAACAAATTAGAGAGCCATGGAGAGGCAGGCGTTTGCTGGAAGGCGCGTCTGGCCGAGAGGGCGCGGCCCGAAACAGATTCAAGATGTCAGAAAATGAATGCTGGGAGCCTTCGGCCACGCAGACAGCAACTTCATCTCTCTCACTGAGACAGCTAAGATGGATCAGGGTGGAGTGGAGTGCAAAGTCAAATACCACATGACTGCTGCGATGTAAAAGATGAGCACAGTGTTACAGGAGTCCCATTACGCTACTGGAAAGACTCATGTACAGTACATGCAAACAAACCTCCATCTTAATTCTTAAGTTGCCAACTTCTTTGGTTCTCATTTTTTACAATTATTATGGCAGAGTAAGAATATACTGTAGATCCAAGTCATATATCTGCCAAGAAAATCACTACTTAGTACTTAGTACACATACTGTAACTACACGAGAGTGAACTTTTAAATGAGAAACATATTTTGCATTCTGTGGCATATTTGGGAGCAATGCTAACTGATCCTTCAAGGTCAAGGAACTGCGCTACACTAAACTAAAAACACAACTGTATGACCCAGACATTAGCTGAACAGAAACAAGGAAGGTAATACCCAGTTGTCTGCCTCTCGGAGAGATGTCAAATAAGCTATAATTTCCCCAAATAGTGGTGTGTTCCATTAAAGGCAGACTATAAAAAATACACACCAGGATTACTTGTGGGTTTGGTGTTTGTCACCACTGCACACACAAGATGTGATCTAGTCACAATACAGTCCGGAGATGGATACTGATGTAAGTGCATGGATGAAATCAGATCAGGTCATTTGTCATACTGATATCTGTATGCAGATCATATATTACTATAGGATGGAAGCAGAGCCTCTCAAAGGAGCTCAGCCAAATTCTTATCCAAGAGAGAAATACATTAATCTCACTTCTCTTCACAGAATGTGCCAGTCCTTTCAGGCTTCTGCTTACATCAGCCATTCCAGCTTGCATGAAATGTATCTTATTTATGTTCAAAAACATCCAAGGTTGTTTTTCTTTTCAGAAAAATGCTGCAAGATGTTGCTTACATTTGTTATGATTAAAGTCACATGAAAAATATTAAGCCTTTACATGAAACTTCTAATTTGTGAAATCAGAAATACACAGAGCACAGTGGGTTTCATTCCATAAGTACATGGCTTTATGTGGTGTGAACATGCACACTCCAATGTTTGCTTTTTCTCACTTGCCTCAATCAATTAATTCTGCTAATATGGAGTGTGTATTTTCATGTCATACAGGGAGTCCGTGTGGATGATGGTGATGGCTGATGATGGCTTTTGTGTCATCCCACGGTGCAAACGATTGTCCACTAAAGTACACTTCCCCTTAATGACTGTGTGATACGAAATACTGTACTGAAGGTCTATTTTTGGATATATGATACAATGAGATATATTACACTATAAACTCTGATACTAATGCCCAGACCGTGTTGTAATAACTAGTAAATCCCTTGCATTTTACATTATTTAGTCCATGGTTGCACCTTGGTCAACTACCGTTGTTTTTGAAGGTGCTCTACAAATAAATTGATTCAAGGAGGCAAGACTGAGTTGAACTCAGTCAGTTCTGCACCTTAAAGCTTGTGCTCACAGCGCTGCCGTTTTAGCTAAAGAGATCTACATTTGCTCTGAAGCTCAGAAAATCTTTGGCTGGTCCAGCTGAATGGTTTAAGCACTTGTCGGTGCTGCCCTGACAGCTGCTAAATCTTCAATGGTGGGTTCATCTATATTTTATTTACCAAGCTTTCACTCAACATTGGCAAACACAAAACTCACCCAGCCTTGGAGTTAGAAGTGATTGGTGAAGTAAGACGGCAATGACTTTTTGATAAAAAGGGTGCTTTTTAAGAAGCTGAAATCTTTATTGCAACACAACTCATAAATTACCACACTGGCTTACACCGACTTCATTCACAACAAAGACCACTATACCTCCCTACCCCCCCGTCTCCAGTTATTTTCATCAATATGTGCCTTTTACTCTACCCCCACTTAGAAGTTTTCCCTCCAGCACGTCTTTTGGCTCAATATAGGAAAGTCATTGTCCTTTTTTGTACCAGAGCAATTCAGTAAAATTCTTGAAGAGGCTTGAAGAGCCCATGTAGCTCTGCAGAAAGTCAGTTTGGCTACCTTATCCAAATAAAATTAAAAAAGCGAAAGAAATAGACAGTTTCTTCTTCCATCAATCCTACAAGATGGTTACAAATGGCTACCATTGTACAGCTTGGCTTAAGCTTGTCACAACATTGTTTCATTACATAACAGTTTTGCGTTTGATTGATATATGCAAGGCAAGTTAGCCTGATCGCACACAGACCCACATCAAGATGAGGTAGGGTCTGGGGAATCTCCATTGGCAGCAGAGGCGGGATAAAAGGTTGTCTTTCAAATCCCTCTGCATGCAAGAGGATAGCGCTACAACTAATCAGCGCGAGGAATACGATGACATAGGGTAGTTAATTTTTGAGACAACAGAGAGGGTAAAAGTGGAGTATTCAATAATCTTTGCTATCACCACTGCATTGTGACTAAGACAAATGAACTTTCCAACCAGCAGAGTTAATTGAAAGATTAATGATTAACCGTATCCCATTGGCATAACTCCAAATACATCGGTTTGGTTGATTAAAAAATTCAGTGCCATTCTTTGTTATTTTTCAAAGTAAAGTTCAACTCCAAGTCTTTCAAAGTAGCCGATCAGAAAGACAGCTATTTGCCGTCTTTGTCTATCGTAGTTTCTATCGTTGTTTCCGTTTTTTTTTTTTTTATAACACATTAAACTTGAAAGATACATGTGCTGGGGGTACATTACACATACAACATACCAAATGTAGTAGGCCAGGTTGTTTCTCTCGGAATCGTTATTTTGTTACACCTGTGCTCTGACTCCGTACTTAACGGTGATTTGCTCGGCCAGTTCTAGGGGAATCAGCTCGCAAGTCAAATGGAGA
Organism: Nematalosa erebi; assembly: GCA_036025975.1. Classification (NCBI taxonomy): domain Eukaryota; kingdom Metazoa; phylum Chordata; class Actinopteri; order Clupeiformes; family Clupeidae; genus Nematalosa; species Nematalosa erebi. The sequence continues at coordinate 7,476 of JAVQKI010308339.1, forward strand.
CTCCCTAGACGTCCCCCGCAGTGAATTACATTTGCTGCTGCTAGGGGCATCTAGATTTCTAGGCTAAAGGCAAGTGCCTGCAAGAGCTGAAACTAGAGAGAAATCATCTCCTAGCTTGATTTTGCTAAAATCACCTCTGCAACGCACAGTTCAACATATTTGACTATTGAGTGGGACATAATGAATCGCCAAGACTGATATCAAGGCTCTCTCCGTAGGAAAAACAACTACCCAGCGTGCGAAAGAAGCATTTGACTCCTACATCTGGACATCTGTCATCTGTAAGCACCCTGCCCCTGCTTCACACTCCATCCTCCCAACGTACCCATCCACCCACAAATTTAAATAGCAGAGCCGCCAAGAAATTTAGCTGTTCCACTTCATCAGATCCACTGAATGTCCAGTGTTTCCCTAATAAGGGTTCAAATACATAGAATAACGTTATACTAGAGTTGGTAAGTTACTGACCATCAGTTTCATTTGAACTACACACAGCTCCACAGTATTCTCATTACCAAGAGACCTTATAGCAATCAAGTAACGTTATCTTTGCTCACAACATAACATTTTGTCATCCTTTATTACTGTTTACAATGTAGGCTACAAGTTTACAGTTTACAATTAATTACTGTTTTAAACAGACCTATTGTCACATGAGAGGTGTGGTCTACAGATTACAGTTACATCCACCGTCAACCACCGTTATTTCATTGTATGTCATGTCTCATCTAAACTTGTACTTGTTTGTCTTTTTAAAAATATTCGCTACCTCTACATGTTTTTTCATATTTCTTTCTAAGTTTTGCCGTCTTCATTTTCCATTGTCAGTCGGATGTATGGACAATGTCCTGCCTGGGCCAACAAAACACAACAGGCAAGTGATTTTAGGACACCAATGGTTTTTGACAATGGTTGTGCGGCTCCGTCTACAGTTAAGTCTTATCAGAGAGATCGGGTGTTCATCTGCACGATCCACTGCTTCAGATCAGCTGAACTGTTTAAACTGCATAACTTTATGGGTAGAATGCATCTCCACCTTGTCATCTGGACTGTGCTCTCTGGCCAGATATGATACAGACACCACGCCATTCTTCAGTTAAGCGGCTGACTTGACGGATGGTTTATCTTCTGCCTCCCCATCTTGAGACACCTTGTCTACTTTAGCCTGCCTCACAACCCATGGACTGATTGACTCTTATATTTTGTTTAAGTCTTTATCTTCAGCGCCATTTATGCCGAAAAATGCGGTACATAAATAAATTACTTACCTACTTACTGTACAGTCCAGAAATAAGTCTCCTGGTCTTCCCATCACCAGGCCAGAACTGAGGAAGCTTTTTGGATGAAAAGTGAAACATCTTCAAGCTCCAAAAAGAAGTCCAGTTGCATATAACTCAACACCTTGTCCACCATGACCTGGATGAATGAGAATCTTCACAGACTGTTTACAAGTCTGCTGCCTTCTCAGACATAAATGCCCCAGCAAACACGCCCTTGTGGGCCCTATGCAGGCAGTTGATTGCCAGGGCCAGCCTACACCAAACCCTAACGGGCCCCATTTGGGGCTGTGAGGGCTAAGTGAGGGCTAGGGCCTGTACTGTGGGGTCAGTACTTTGCCAATGAGCAAACTGACACTGACCCCATGCGGGCGCCCTACATTAGCCTACAGTGGGCTGGGTAACTCAATTTTGACAAAATGCGTAGTTACTTCAGGCTTTGTAGGGCAGTATACTGCGTTACCTTTTCCCTGATGGCATTTGGGAGAACAGTTCAGGTGGTTTATTAAACACCTGCTTCTTTGAAATTTCTTTTAAGGTGTTCGGAGTTCAGGATGATTTAGCAGTGTTGGGTGCAATGTTTGCTAAATTGTGCGATTGTTAGCGACACGGCTGGAGATTATATATTTAAACTGGCAAAGTTAGCCAAAACAAACAATTGCACTTTTTGGCTAATTTTGTAGCTTGATATATATATATATATATATATATATATATATATGTGTGTGTGTGTATCTATCTATCTATCTATCTGAGGTGGGTGCTAATGAGCAGTTCTCGCCATTGCAGTAACATTGTTAGTACAGTAGTTCATCATTGCCTTGTGTCTACCATGATGACCCTAGACTTTTATCCATGTAGTCCCTGGACATTTTGCCATGTTGACCCAGGACCCATATTGCCATGTTTATTCTGGAGAAACTTTACCATATTGACCCAGGACCCACATTACCATGTCGATCTTGGACAGACTTAACCATGTTGATACATGGCTGACTTTATCAGGTTAATCCTAGATGGACATTACGTTGTTTCTCCCTCTGATCCCAACTTTAAATATTCAAGGATCTGATTATATTCAACATAAATTGTTGTTATGCTGTGAAGCACCTCCTCCATACACCTGGCGTGGGTCCACTTCCTGCCATGTGCCAAACATTTCTCCTCAGGAGTGCATCTGTTAATACACAACATGCTTACCCTCAGGCTACCACACCACTAGCCTTGGTGTTGCTACTGCTGCGAGGCTTCATGTGAAGAGAACCATTAGCATAACAAAGGCTGTTTGTTTACAAAACACAGACTTTTTAATGAATGCTCAGTGCTTAATCAAGTAGACTGCTAAATGAGGGAAAGAATCTCAACCTTATGATGGTGGCTGCGCTCAAACTTCAGCTGTTGAAAGCTCTGAAATCAGTCTCCCAAATGGCCATCAACGCACAAGAATTCAGAGACCATTAATATCACATCTGGAAAGCCAGGAATTAATCAATTGGGATCTTCATTACTTACATTGTAAGCATTTATGTGCTTAGTCAAGCCTTGGAGGGCACCCAATGTACAATGCTTCTTCAAGGATGTACGCAGATTACACATACATGTTCATGATACGAAGTCCAAGTCTGTGTTTGAGCTTGTTTACCAGACAAGATTTGGCATCATTTGTAATACTCTCAAGGTAACAGGCAAGTGTCAAAGTGTCTGTGTCTGTCCAACTAATTTATGAACAAACTGACTAAGGTGAGTATTGTGTGCTATTTAGGAGTTCATGTTGTTACAGTAAGTTGTTGAATAGGTCCCCATCATGAGGGAGTGTTCCAGTCAAGGGACAATGAAGGGACAATGAAGTTGTTGGGCATTAGAATTTCTAATTACATTAAAGCTTTCAACAGAGGTCTTTGTTTTGTCCATTACACTGACATTTGCAATAGATGTGTCTTGAATTGGAATATGAATCTAAAATATAAAGTCAAGCCTGTTTTGCAGATAATGTATAGAGATAAAAGTCTTTGTCTTTCTGTGGTTGGTTCATCATAGGTGTCAGGGACTCCAGGGGTTGGTCTGACTGTCTGGAAATCTTCTGCTGCTGGAGAGGCCTCCCTGCAGCAGTAACCACACCATTTCAGCCACCCCCTTCCCCCATGCCTGACTGACGGTGCCAGACACACAGCCACACGCAGATGGGCCCTGTCTTACACTGTGGCTTGTGCCATCTACTGCACTCCTCCAAACAC
>JAVQKI010308358.1:0-10422 GCA_036025975.1 Nematalosa erebi
CATTGGCAGCATTTCTGTGATACCTCTACGAAAAAGTCCAAAATTACGTGCTCCCACCACAGATTGCCGTCTTAGGATTTCGTGGTCATTTTACAGATATGTGTGAGACCAGGTTGCTAAATCAAAAGTGGTGATAGTATTGCATACTGTTTAGGTCTACAGTACATGTGTCATTATTGATAATACTGTGCAATTAATAGTGCAAAATATTTTTGCCATTATGAATCAAACATTGCATTGGCAGTAATGTTTTTATAAACTTCCACAAAATCAAAACAATGCTAAAAGATGGTGTTTATCAGCCTCTGTGTGTTCGACCCTTTTCTTCTGTTTGAAAGCAGGAAAAAAAACAGAAAACAATGAAAAATCCACACATTTTTCTACCATGAATTTGCCCATTGTCATGAGTATGAAAACACTGAGATTAACGGTTAGGAGACTTAAATCCTATGGATTTCACAGACTCTTATACCACCACACACGTATGTACACACAGGCGTGTGCACACTTGCACACACACACACATGCACACACACACACACACACTCATATGCTTATCTGAAGTTACATGAGGTCAGAGTCGAAAAGGAGTTGGTTTAGCACTGGTTCCAGCACCTCTGGGTCAGCTTTCACTCAGTCAAAGATATGCCCTGTAAAGGCCTCTCCAGTCCTAAGACTGGAAGCAGTACAAATGGCACAATTAGAGACTCATGTGTCATCTCAAATTAAGGCCTCTACTACTTATCTGACAAATGCAAACCTCATCATTATGGTTGTCTTGCAACTAAATTATATTTTTTTCCCCCAAATAAATATGAATGATGATAGTACGGTAGAATCCAAAGACTTTTATCAAAACACTAAGACTCTGAAATGCAACACAAATTCAACTGCAACAGAGAACACAACAAGCAACACCAGGGAGGATTTAGTCACTACTTGCTGTATGCTGTTAGTGAATCATTTCGGCATAATTTTCAAATCAGTTTTGGTGGTAAAATACCTATGTAAATGAAAAAATGCCTTTCATAGCACAACATTACTAACAAATTACCAAAAGAAACACCATTTAACATGTTCTGTAGTGTTCTTGGAGAGTTTTTTTTTTTTCTGAAAGGTGTGCCACCTGTATCTCATTTGTGACCCTTTACCTCAGTGATGCTCCTCCCATGAATTATTCATCAGAGTTTAATTTTACCCTGCTGGCTCAATTATTAAGAAGCGGGTTAGGGTGAAATTTAGCTTTTGGACGGTTAGGGTTAAGTTTTTCACACTTTTCACACTAGCTTTTCTGTGTCTAATAGATGTTTTCTGGATTTGCAATATGGCATAGGATACTGCATAGATTTTTTGATTAGCAAATGCTTCATCCAGTCAAGCCAAATCAAGGGGATAATCTTACTTACTTAGTCTGGGAGCATATGTTCATTTCTGCCAACAATATTGCATGCTTCACACAGGATGACACAAACAGCTTGTTATCCTGTTGGGAAGGCGGGGTGCCCTTAAAATGCTATTTCAGAAGGACAGCTATCAAGTGGATTTTCGGCAAAAGACCCCCCTAATACACGCACACAAACACACACACACACACACACACACACACACACACACACACACACACACACACACACACACTCCTTTTTCATTCTCGGCTGATGCCAGACATCCACAATGAGAACATGACCTTTCCTGTAATCTCTCCTTCAACAAGGTACACACGGGGCATGCAGATTGCGGCTGGGTTAAGATGGCACGTGTGGTGGTCATCGTGCACCACTGACAGGCTGTGGGATGGTGAGGAATACAGTGAGACTGCTATTGAAAAGGATGTCAAAAACCAAGGGGCACAGGGGCATGGATGAAGTCAGGGCATTGATCTCAGTACGGTTGGTGTGTGTGTGTGTGTGTGTGTGTGTGTGTGTGTGTGTGTGTGTGTGCGTGCCTGCTGGGGGTGTTGAAGAGGGAATGAGTGGGAAGAAAGGTGACCTTTTCTATATTGGCAGGGTGATGCATGATGTTACTATTGGCCTCTGTGTATGCTTTGTGTGTGGGTGTGCCCTGTGTGTGTGTGTGTGTGTGTGTGTGAGTGTGAGTGTGAGTGTGAGTATGCGCGCACCCGCATGCGTGTTTTTGTTTGTGTTTGTGCTCGTGCGTGCATCTGTGTATGCGTTTTTGTGTGACCTCTGTGACCAGCACTGTGTCATGAAGAGCCAGGGTGTTGGCATCCCTCCCTCTTTCCTTCAGAACACACACACATGCAGATGCACACTCAATGTCACAGACACACACACACACACACACAGCCACACTAGCAAACAGATGGGAGTTGATGCTGAAACATTCACCCTCTCACTCAGTCACGCTTGTGGGCACGTGTATGATCATGTGTGCACATACACACACACACACACACGCACACACACACACACACACACACACACACACACTTCCACATAGAAACATGCAGAATCAAATTCAAAACAAGTACACAGTGCTTACAATATCACACATCTACACAGACACATGTTGTGACAAACACTACCGAGCATGCACACATAACTGAATGAATGAACTCAAACACATTACATTCATAATCTCGCTCACACACACTCCACACAGACAGACACACACACACACACACACACACAAACACACACACACTTTTGCTGGCACATCCGAAGAGTGTACCGAGAGTTTTTCCCTGCCCTCACTGGAAAGTGAGCAATGAATTTGATAAGGCCTTTCACCCCTCTGACTCCTTCCACTGGTGCTGGGTGGCTTGAACATTCACCCTGATTGCCTTCCACCATTACTACCCATTACTCCCCAAAAAGAAAAGTAGCATGTATTTCCTACAACCCATTTGCCATTCATTCCCTTTTACAACTTTAACAAGTCAGTGCATAACTTACCTTTTGCAGGAGGCACAATGCAATATCTATGCAAAGTACAACATGTGATTATGTCTCATTGGTGAAGGAAGAAGAGGAACCATGCAAACTGGGGAACCTATCAAATGTCTAGTGGCAGTGAGTGACTCATGGCTCATGGCTGTCAATGACCGCTAGGCTTCTCCGCTTGGTTAACTATATATGAGAGGACGCAAACAGAAGGTAGGGTATTAAAGGTATTAAGTTTTCCTGGTTTCTCTCCATTCCCCTTATCACCATAAGATGGAGGCATTGCTGGTGTCGGTGTCTTCTAAAGGGTTCTTTTAGAGATAACAGATCAAATGCAGTTTGCGCAGGGTCTGGCTGTCTGCGGTAACACTGTCCTAGGGCCATACGTCAAAATGGCAGTCATGACATCAACATGGTGTGATGGGAAAATTTTGTGAAGTGCTGTGTATATCCATTAATCGAAATAGCAATGGATCATTATTCAGATCATGTATTGATATTTTGTTGATTCTAAGAGTAGATGAAGTGTACTGGTAAGGCCTGAGCCAGGCAAAGGTCATAGGGTCATCTCATTGGAAATAAATGTACAATTACGATGCATATTCTGTGTGCACACTTTTGCCAAGAACTGATGACACATAAAATGTTCCAGCCAGAAGGCTCACTTTTGGTGTGTGTTCTGATACAAGATGAAATATATGCATGAAAATGATCAAAGCCATTTAAGTGTGCCGTCTCTCTCTCTCTCTCTCTCACACACACACACACACACACACACACACACACACACACACACACACACACACACACACACACACACACACACAGTGAGAGTGGGAGTCTTTCAAACGTGACCTACATTTTGACTGACGGCAGCTGATTCAGTGTGAAAATGCAGCCTACTGGGCTGGGGGCTACATCTATCCCAGACTGCAGCTCAGCAGTGCTTCTTGGAGCAAAGTCAGTCTCTCAGTAAGTAATTGCATCAATCAAGCCCCGAGATGGAGCGATAAAAACTGTTCCCGCCACCACCATCGCCACCTGTTTATCGCACAAGTCCTACCTGTGGAGCTGAAGGACAGATATAACCCCACTGCACTCTCACAGGGCTCTGTAGAAGATTACTAGCCTATCATTGGTCTGAATCACAAGGCATCTATCGTGGTTGACAAAACTTGTTGATGCAATTTCAAGGATTCTACAAAACAACAAACAAGGACACAAATCAGAAATACATGCTATGTGTTTATGCACCACTTATAATTCAGCTTGATCATTGAGAAAGCCAAAACATCTTAGAGTATTAACTACATAGTGACATACAGTAAGTACATGTTAATGCCGCAATAGTGCCGCACCCGTACCGCAGCAAAAATGTATACATTCAACTGAAGTAGAATCAAAGTTTGCCCAATACTAAATCACTTAGTTTGATTTTTTCTGCTATATTACAATGCATACACGCTGGTTTAGAGAATCTGTCTGCTGTGCATGGCATAAGTAGTTCCTTTTTTCAGACAATCCTTCGAATGCGCTGTTTGGTTAATGCTCCATTAAGAAATGGTCATGTACTTTTTTTTATCCTAAAGCAAAACCCTGATCCTATAACCCTCACCAGTCTTAGCATCTGGTTGCATGCCAGTCAGCAAAGAGTAATCTGATGTGGCTGGATAAGATTAACCTTATCTGTGCTCAGGCAGAGCGTATGCTATATGGCATTTTATCATTTGCTAGTAATATTTGTTTTTGTTTAAATGTGACCTGCTACAGCCCCACATTTCCAATGTTTTATACAATACCTGGGCAGCTTAATCTAAATCTGTATCTCACAGAGGAAACAGTGCGGTAAGCACCCATGAGGCATCCTCGCAGGACATCCAGACCTCCTGAAAAATAGAGGTGCAGAGGGCGTGTAGCCAGTGGCTAATCTCAGAGCGCACCACTTTTTAATTCAGCTTCGCAGGGGGGAGATCAGAATGGGCTTAACTGTGGCCATCACTCATATCCAACATATGACGATGGCCTAGATTTCACTGCAACAGCCAGCCTTCACTTGCAATCAAAAATGTGTGTGTATGTGTATGTGTGTGTGTGTGAGTGTGTGTATGTGTGTGTGTGTGTGTGTGTGTATGTGTGTAAAGGAGCGATGAAGAGAGGAAAAGTATTCCCATTAACATCCTCTAAACCCTAATTTGCTGTTATTAAGATCTTAAAAGATGATCATAATGTTCCCTTTTACCATGCACAAGATTTACGAAAATTATTTCTCATGATAGATTCTGGGTTAGTTGGCCTGGATGGCTCTAGGAGTGCCATGGAAGGTTCTTGTCAAATGATTAAAGATGCATGACATCAATCCATCTTTAACGAGGTGACTTTGATGGAAAGTTCCAGCACGGCTGCAGAGGGCAGTTGAGAATGTGTTTGTTTTGAAGAGGGGGAGGCTGGTGACAAGAGGGGTTATTTTTGGCATCTAGCGGATCTCATTGTGAAGCCTCGGAGATGCCAGGAGGCTTGACTTGATTACCCGCACATGAGTCCCGATCAATAATGCAGACTGACGTGCGGTGTGCGTGATCTGCCGACTGTGTAATGACAAGACACCATCCAGATACAGCTTTGATGCCAGTGTTCGACAGCACAATGGCGGCCTTCTGTCTAGAAAAGGTCACAGCGCAATGCACAGGCACATCACGTTGTCAGGACATGACGATCCAAACATTTGGAAAGGTCATCCTAACCCTCAATGCTGTACCTAGAAAATGGACTGTGATCTGGCCTCTGATAATTACGATTTCCAGGAGCTTAGGGTTTCAGCATATGATTATATTAAATAAGCAGGTTCTCTATAAAGGTATTATGAGTACATGGTGTCCGCTCCACATGAAAAATTCATTATTTTTTTTACCCCAGCACCCTTCTTGGCTCATTGGTATGACTTAGCTCATACAGACTTGCCAATTGCTCTTCCATTGTCTATGACTTGTCCCTACCATAGTAATATGGCTTCATAAGTTCACAGTGGAGCTCATTGTCACATACCCATCCCCATGTCATATTCTCTCATCCCTGAACCCAGTCTAGAGGCAGGGTATAAGTGATGAACTTTTATTCTACTTATCTACTTTGCATCTCAGATTCATCTGAGAAGACCTCACGATATTCACTCAAACACAGTTGTGAAGAACTCCCTGGATACTGTTGAAAATTCTCCATTTCAAGTTTGGCCTTTCTGTACACAGTTAGTTTTAGGCCCTCTGAAATGGTTCTGCTTGCATACTTGGCTCTATAAATGTGGGGAAAACTATGACTCTTGTTGTGCTACCCTCTGTCCTTTAACTGTAGCCAGGCTAGTGCTTCCACTCAATTTCTAATTTAGCTCCACCAATCCGTCAGGGATCTATCTGTAGACTTAGGATTCCATCAGCTCTAAACTATGCAGATCAATCAGCAAACAGAGGGAGGGCTGAAAGCCTGATGGTCAAACGGTGCGTTCCAACAAGTATCTGCCCATCGGGAAGCAAACGTATCCCAATGGACGCTTTGCACAAAGTGAAATGATGTGAAAGCGTTTGATGCATCAGGCTACTTTAACTGGTCTGTGAAGCGAATATTTTGATTTGATATTTGTCAGTACATGATGGAAATGGTGATAACACCAAGTTAGTCCCTTGTAAGTAAAGCACCTTGCTCTACTGACCACTGGCAACATCTGCATTTGCAATTCGCCAGCAGGAGTAATCCCTGTTTGTGGTGTCTGCCAAGATGTCTGAGGAATAAAAAGAGTGACTAAAAAAGAAACACACATCCACAATTGCAAAAGAAAAAAAAAAGTTCTGAAAACCTTGTTGTGGGACTTATTGTTCAGATCACATATAATCCAGTTATGGTGATTTGTTCAAAACAGCTATTTGGCTAAGTTTAAGTTTAATTACATAAAACTCCATCAAAACACTAGCTATAATCGGAAACCTGTGACAATCTGCTTTCACCAACACCATCCACCTTGGGTGAGATCGAAAATGAAATAAGATGCGAGCTGAGAGGAAAATTGGCCATGAGAACAGACAAATTACTTCTGGATGTGCCACAGGCATGTACAGTATCAACACCCAGTCTTTCTTAACTCCAAAGTCTTGTTTGAATTTTAGAATAGTTTCCGTGAAGCAGCCTTCCAAGTCAGTAGGATGGCAGAGACTTAAAATTGGAATCGAGTGATTGCCTGAACAGACAGAAAGAGTGATGGGAGAAAGACGTGGTGGTGAGAGAGAAAGGACGGGGGAGGGGTGAGAAAGAGAAAAGAAAGAGACAGACAGAGAGAGAGAGAGAGAGAGAGAGAGAGAGAGAGGGAAGTGAGAAGAGGAAGTGAACTACTTTGGTCTTACTCCTCATGGGATGTCAGAAGTTTCACCTCTTAATGATAAAATATGACTTCCTGAGCACAGGGGAATGGAGAGGAGGTGATAAGACACGTGGCACAATTTGTCTACAATTCCCTTAACATATTACACACTAACCAGCAGAGGGAGTATTACAGTGGCTTATGAAAACAAACCATTGACAGGGTAGAAATTGAACACCACTGAGCTAAATCACTCTTTCTTTGTGTTTAATACAGCTGCGGGAAGTTCTGCTGACCTCAAGATTCTGACCATAATATACAATGGCACACAAAGGGTCATGCAACAAAAGAAAATATTTCAAATGACCCTTTGCTTGAAAGACAAATAAAAGCCTTTGTATATAAGCAAAAGATCAGTCTTATAAATAATAAGAGGGGTATATCTGGAATCTCACATATAATGGATAAATAAAATGGACTGGGATAGAGATTTGTAATTATTACATACTTCACCAACAACAGCTGAAAATACAGAGCTGTTAACATGGATCCAGCACTCCAAGGAGACGCAGTTGCACCCACATAAATGTCATGTCCATAAACACGTATATTGGAGATGCAAGCACATCAACAGATACCTGTAAACACACTGGGCAGTCTTCCTGTGTCAGAAATTTGGTATCTTCACACATTCCCTTCAGAGCATGCATGTGTATAGTCACACAGATATCCATCACAGATGCTTAGCTTTATATGGAAAACAAATGGGTAAACAAGCTCAGACATGCATGAGACTTACTGGGGGAAAAAAAACAAAAACTTTTCTACTCTGGAAAAAAACCTGAGACCCATTAACATCCATGAAAACTTGCACGAGTGAAGGCCAGATTGATAAGGGTATAAAAAATTAAGTGGTTGTTGCAATTTTAATCAGCTCCTTGTGCTTTCAGAGGAGAGACAAAGGGTGTTGTAATTCTTTGGTAAGTGCCTCGGTGTGATTGCCCATTAGAATGTGACACATAAAATGTCTAATCGCTAAGAAATGCTGTCAGAATTATTTGGGAAACAATAACTAATGGAAATACTATCAGTCAGTGTGCATTTTATGTTGCGGATAGCAACAACACACCATTTTTAAAATTATTAAACACCTGATCTCAGCCTGTATACATAAAATGTAAAAAAGCACTGCTCTGTTACAAAGGCCCATGTTCTGTGCCTACACCTGCACCCCAATACATAATGCATATAATCATAGGCAGTTACAGTCATACTCAGTAGGATGGTCAGATAATGTTCTGAAATGTTTGGAATCGGCTGTCTTTTTACCAAGGTTATTGCATTATGTATTTTGTTCCCTTTCATATTTTAGAAACTTGCTTGTAGCTTAGAGTGATATTCAGCAAAACATAAAGTGTCAAAACAGACCAGGAACAGAATGGAATGGAACCTTCATATTATCATTCCCGACTGTCAAAGTGGTAATGCATCTCTGATTGCATAATAACGCATATTGTTCTTGACCTGAAGCTGGGGTGAGCGCAGTTCAACAATGCACAGGACACAATCCACAGGAGTGACAACATAATTTGACACCGTCTCCCCTAACACTCACATGCTCTGTCTCACTCTCACATGCTGCCATGATATATTTCATACATCCACTGGACACTGGTTTGCCTCTTTCTTTGACCAGGGGCCCATTGTCCCCTTCCCTTTTAGGCTCTTAGCAGTCTGATGTGCTGATATGAGCTTGTGTTACTGGGTTAACTGATCACGCCAATGCTTCCAGCCACCTTGTCAGATTACCTCACACACAGTGGGGCATTATAATCCCCTATAATAGTGGCAACAGAGCGTGACAATTCAAGCTTTTCCATGTGGCCAACAGGTAGAGTGCTGTAATGCTATGCTACGGCTATTGTTTTGACGGTGCTAAGGAGAGGGGCCGGTAGTGGGTTTGGTCAGGTATAGCTCGTCAGTTACATAGCGCCCCCTTTTCAAACCGGGAAAACTCCCATCTTCTGTCACCGCCTGTGTCAGATCTCACTCGATCCATAGAGCAGCGTGGAAGGAGGAGAGCGGAAGTAGCAGGGGACTTGGGGCCACTCCATGCACTCCCCACTCAGGAGGGGAAAAGGAAGGTGCACTCAGATTACAGTGAAAGCAGAGAATGGTTACTGATAGTAATGACGGCATCTTATATAACAGGGGGAAGCTAATGGGGTTTCCAAACAGAAAAGGGACCTCCGTTCTCCAGACAGTAGTCAGTAGCCTAAGGCCAGTCGATTCCCTACCAGGGTATGTCACTCAATGATGTCATAAATCACATAAATCACAGAGAACAGTCTGCAGAGGGCTTCACAAGGACAGACAGAAACGATGCAACCTTAAACTGCAGGCTAGATTCTCCCCACTGCATGGTTTCAGTGTTAATCCTCCTTTTGTCTACTGGTTCTCTTGTCTAACATTGCAAGGTGGTAGAGGACCAGGCTTCCACAGTTCTACTAGTTTCTCTCTCTGCTTGGACGCAATCAATGCTGTCCTCTCCCTTGACAGGATCACATTAAATTCCACGGGCAGGCTCTCTTCATACTTCAGATATGGAGGATGAATGCAGAAGCCAAGTCCTGTTGTTTGCATGCGACATCAACATACATACATACATACATACAGTACATACACACATACATAAATAAATAAATAGAGATGTCCTGCCCTGCACACTGTCTCTCTGTCCCACAATCCAACCCGACAGCATGTGTTTCTGTCAAGGTCTGTGTCACAACATGAAAGCCCATCCTGGTTAAATGAGGCCTATTTTGTTATGTTTGCTGAGTAACTGGCAGTTGGCCTTTCCCTGTGATCTCAGTCCCTATCTCCTCGTGACATAACTTTGTTATGTTCTCAGGGCCCGCAGCACACTGGTAAACAGGACCTCTGGGTCTACGGGGCTCCATCCCTCCTCTGCAGTGAAATACCCACATTTTTCCCATGTCCCTGTCTGGTCCCCTAGTGTATTAGGTTGTATGGCAGCCAATATATTATTAAGATGTTGAATTAGCCACAGACAGATGTCAAATAAAAAACCAACAGGGCTGTGGGGAGATTTTGAAATAGCATGTATTGCATTTTTATCTCAGACACTGCAGCATCTTAACAAGAACACAATGCATA
>JAVQKI010308442.1:0-11252 GCA_036025975.1 Nematalosa erebi
CCACCTACCAATATATACATGCTCACTAACCCCCATCCCCTCCCCTAACCATCTTGTTGGTGTTTGGCTGGAACGTAGTTTGTTATGTTGTGGTGCACAGCCTGTGCCCCTATTGTTTGTTTGAGGTTTACAGCCTCTGTGTTGTCTCCTGAGACCGGGTTTTTTCACAAAAAAGAAATCGTGCTGAAAACCATGCAATATCTCATAGTGCACCTCTAAAACTGTAGCCTAGAACGATAGCGTTGTTTGCTGCACGTAAACAACACACCACAATCACCGCAATAGGTTTAAATGAGATGTACACATTTGTCGTTGACACTGTGCTTAATAACTGTAGCCTACCAGATAACGTTGTTTTTCATGTTTTAGTGCTGGCTTAGCACGGCTAGATCCACCTCTGAAACGGGTCCGAAAAATCGTAATGGGTCCCAGGCCCATCCCCCAGTGGAAAAGCATAAAATCAGGTTGGAGTCGTACCGTACCGATTGGAACGATTACAAAAACTTGCAGTGGAAAAGGGCCATTAGAGTATGAAAGCGCAAAGCTGTCAAGATTTACGTATTTACAAGCAAGGGCAATACTCAATGTGCTCCTCATCACTACTGTCTCACCTTAACCTGACAGACAACCATTCTGATTCTGGACTCTGACACATTTGCATCTCTAAGACACTGGAACTGATAAGACTATTTTCATAAGTTTAACAGGGTCTCACAGATCTCACAGGTCTCACAGATGTGAATATAAGCACTGCTTCTCAAGGCAACACGTGATGGTGTTTCCCTCCAGTATGACTGATTCATATGATGCCAAATGCGAGACTGTTTGGAGAAGATCTGGAGCTCAAGCTCCCAGTGTAGGGGATTTGTCCTCTCTGAATGGGACTGGAGCTTCAGCCTCTCCCTCTGCATTTCAGCCCTTTCCCTTCATAGATTTGACCATTTTTTGTGAATTTGCTCCTTATTTGCTTCGCTTCACTTGCTGCCATAATTCTGTTATTCCATTTCACTCTCTAGTTGAATTCTCTCCTTCCAGTTTGGAAACTTTTTTTTTTGCTCTAACTCATGATCTTCTTATCTTTTAAAGGTCATCTGGTGCTTCCAATCTCTCTGCTTTACCAAAGATCTCCCCTTCATCTCTCACAAACAATCATAACAGCAGCTTCAACAGTCGGAAGTAAGCGGCAGTGGGCGTGCTTGGAAGGGGCTGGGGTGGGCTTTGCTTGGGATGGGCCTGGGACCTCTGCACAGCTTGGGGCTATCTGTGTGCTTGCGTGAGTCTGCTCTGGGTCTCCAAAGCAGGGTCGTGGAAAACGCTCTGAATTAGCAGTTTGGACACAGCATTGATTTACAGTGGCTTTGAATAATTGATGCATCCGAGCACTGAGTAATAACTTAAAGACCTGCACTCGAAGCGCTCGCCGTATTGGGCCATGGTGCTGACTGGTGCTTCAGTTATTGTGGGAGAACATTGCTTGTGCTTCTCTGCAATGGTGACATTGACACACTCCCATGCATTTGTATTTCTGTACAGCGGTCACAGTTGTTAGTATATTACACGTAGATATGTAGGTATTTAGTAGGGCCACAAGTTTTTGTTTGACTGTCAGACCTGAACTGTTTCCTTGTTTAACTTTCAGGCTGGCCAGCCTGGGAGTGTCTGCATTCAGTTCTTACTGTAGATTAAAATAGCTAACTGATAAATAATTACAGTTCTCTGTAAAATAATTACACAAGGCTGTCTGTCTGTCTCAAACGACTTGTTCAATGTAGGAAGCCAGGCTGAGGCTAGCCAGAACATAGATTACTCCTTTGCTACCTGTGATTGCTGGAGACCTCTATATCTCGTTTCTCTGTCTCTCTCTCTTTCCCTCTCTTTCACTCACTCACTCACTCACTCACACACACACACACACACACACAGACACATAAACATGGACTCTCTCTGTCCCCATGTCTCTCTTTCTCTCTCTCTCTCTCCCTCCTGTCTCTCTGTTGGTCTTTGTCGTTGTGCTGCTGCGTAATCTGCAGCCAGTGTGACCTTCAGAGTACATTGAGTCTCCTCGCATCTTCATGCACCACCCTGAGGTGCCACACCTCTGCTCTTTGATGGCTGTTTTTCTAAGTTCACCTGCTTTTTTCCCCCGCTCTATCTGTTTGTGGGATAGTTAAGTCTTCAAGTAATGCTTAGTCATCCCATAAGACTCTTCAGGGTCTCAGCTGGTTTCCTTTGCATACTGCAGCCTCAGCTAGCTCTCATCTCTCTGCTCAGCTCCCCCCTCCCTCCCTCTCTCTCTCTCTCTCTCTCTCTCTCACTCACTCTCCCCTCCCTCTTCCCTTTTCTCCCCTTCTCCCTCTTCCTCTCCCTCGCTCTCACTTTCTACTGTACCACTGGCTCATGAGGCAGTCTCTCCAGCACTGCTGCTGCCATTGCTATAAATATCCCAGGAGCTCGTCAGGGACGGGACAGCCAGGATGATAGGCTAGAGCCGAAGAGATCCACGGCGTTCCCTTATCATCTGCACTGCTGCCGGCGTCTGAGCTCGCTGGGCCACGGCTGCCCTTCCCCTCGTCCGGTGCGTCCCTGCGTGCTCTAGCTAGCAGCAGCGGCTGGGCCGGGGTCGGACCTGGGCCGGGCCGCAGCCGGGCATGGAGGCCGCTCTGAGGGGAGATGCTCCTGTGCTGCTGGTGGTGCCTGAGGCCAGAGAGGGTTGAGCTAGAGAGGAGGGTTGAGCGAGTGCTGAGCGCCGAGGCCACGCAGTCTGATCAATGGGACAGAGCCTTGCACTGCACTCAGAGGTGTGCTGCTACTGCTATGGCTACATATGCTACTCAGGGCTGGGGATTCTGCTCAATTGGCCTCAGATCTTTTGGAAGCACACTGACCATGTTCTCACTGTGTAGAGTGATTGCTGTTAGTTAGTGTGTATGTGTTAAATGACATGCATTTGTTTTGGGATAGGCTTTTCTATTCGTTTTGTTAAACTCTGTTTTTATACTTTTTGTTCTTTCTTTTATTTACGTATAGTACTTTCATAACATCCTGTATCCTCGTTCTAGTGTGAAGAACTCCAGCTACAGCCTCCCGTCCTACTCGCCCTATAACAGCTACGAGTACTCCGACCATGGGAGGCACAGCGAGAAGCCTGGCCTGTGTGGACTCTCCAACCTTGGCAACACCTGCTTCATGAATTCCGCCGTACAGGTGAGGAAACAAAAGTCTGGAAAGAGACAGTCATACAAGATGATGTCTTTTTGAAACTTCGTTTTTTTTTTTTTGTTTTTTTTTTCAAACTGCAGTGCTTGAGCAATACCCCTCCACTCACGGAGTTCTTCCTGAAAGACAAGTACCAGGATGAGCTGAATGAGGATAATCCACTGGGTATGAAAGGGGAGATTGCCAAAGCCTATGCGGAGCTCACCAAGCAAGTCTGGTCTGGGAAGTACAGCTATATAACGCCAAGAGCATTCAAGGTGAGTTCTATCTGTGCCGGCAGCATTTTAAATAGAACGATTTAATAATCTTGCTGCAAAAATGGGAGTTTTTGGGTCATCTGAACGTTTGGTAAATTCACCTGGCGTTGAATAAACGGTATTGTATTGGAATGTTTTTCCGTTGCAGACACAGGTAGGCCGCTTTGCCCCACAGTTCTCAGGCTACCAACAGCAGGACTCACATGAGCTCCTAGCCTTTCTATTGGATGGACTCCATGAAGACCTGAACCGCATCAGGAAAAAGCCCTACATCCAGCTCAAGGACGCCGATGGGAGGCCAGACAAGGTCTTGTGCGCCTCCGAACGACTGATTCAGGTACAGTTCAGTGTGTTTGTTTGGAAGTCTGTATGTTTGAGCCCTCTGTTTATGGCTCTTGCAGGTTGTTGCTGAGGAGGCCTGGGAGAATCACATCAAGAGGAACGACTCCATCATCGTGGACATTTTCCATGGCCTCTTCAAATCTACTTTAGTCTGTCCAGTGTGTTCTAAGGTATCGGTGACATTTGATCCCTTCTGCTACCTGACGCTTCCTTTACCAATGAAGAAGGAACGCACGTTGGAGGTCTACCTGGTGCGATTGGACCCCCTCGCCAAACCTACTCAGGTAGAATTGTACTCCCTACTACAGGTTACTTACTGAAATGTTCTCAGACTTCTAGAATAGATTTGCAAAAACTGTTTTTCCTTTGCCCTTTTTCTAGTACAAACTGACTGTACCCAAAGTTGGCCTCATATCAGACCTCTGCATTTCTCTGTCTACCTTATCTGGTGTACCTGCTGAAAAGGTAAGGAACTAGATGTTTCTCAGTGTATTTTTTCTCTGTAGTATGTAGCACAAACATTTTCCCTTACTTAGTTGTTACAGTTACTTTGTTCATGTCTGTGCAGATGATTGTCACAGATATCTACAACCACCGCTTTCACCGAATCTTTGCCACCAATGAAAACCTGAGCAGTATCATGGAGCGTGATGACATCTATGTGTGAGTTGCTGTAGTCAAGGCAGTGGCAACGCCAGAGCCATGAGTTTGATGTTCTTGGAGTAAACATGCTGTCAATGTGTAAAACTAGTGTGAAATGGCTGGGCTCTGCTGAGTGGTCTGAGCCATAGTCAGAGCAAGAGTGGAGTAGGAGTGGACAGAAATAATCAGTTTCCCACCAATGAGGCTGAGCTTGTCCACTCTCTCAGGCACAGTGATTAATGTGTGTAAAGGCTAATCTTGACTCTATTCCTGCGTTTCTGTCTTGCTTTGCAGCTTCGAGGTGGCAGTAAACCGAATGGAGGACACAGAGCATGTGGTGATCCCAGTGCACCTGCGAGAAAAGTACAAGCAGTCTGGCTACAACCACACCAGCACCCCGCTGTTCGGCCAGCCCTTCCTCATCACTGTGCCCCGCACGCTGAGTGAGGACAAGCTCTACAACCTGCTGCTGCTTCGCCTCTGGTCAGTCGCCCCCTCTGCTGTTTCAACAGCCACACTGCTTGTGCTCTTCATGGGGATTTTTAAACACCTTTGTTGTAGCAGATCACGTGATCGCATCAAACTAGGGGTCATTTCTTTTGTTTTTTATGTGAGCGTTATTGTGTCATTTGTGATTTGGACATTGGTCCTAGGAAATGTGTGGAAAAGTTTTGAAATGTTGTGGTAATGGTTATGTCAGTCTTAATAGGTAATAGGATCTTTGTTTGTTTGCAGCCGTTTTGTACGCTCTCCTGTTGAGGATGAGGAGTCGGAAGAGACGCTCCCATCGAAGCAACATACTGTCAATGGCAACGCTACCAATGGGATCCTGGAGGAGGGCTCTCCAAGTATGTGTAGTTCCAAAATACAGTGTTTCCTGCTTAGTAGTTTACAGATGGCCACCCTGACAAATGCCTTGCGTATTGTTTGTGTCCACTTTGAAAAGAAAAATCGTCCCCGACTGCAAATGCAATTTTAAAAGTATTGTGATTCAAGGTGGATTAGGTTTATTTTTTTCCACTTTTAGCCCTGCTTTCTGACCACTCATTCTGAAATACAGTGGTTAAGAGTGAATTTTTTGTTGACTGCCTCTGTTCTGACAACTTTAGTTTGTTGCAGTAGCACCCAACTTTAAAGAGCAAGTTTGTTTTTGTACACCTAAAGCCCTATTTAGACCCCTGTTTTTGTTCAGGAGGAATGTAAAGGTGCCGTCATGCAGTCTTTCCTAAAATGTATAAGACTTTCGTTTGAAACGCATCTGAGTGGTACGTGGTGTTACGTAGTTGATATGCTCACACAAAAATCTCTGCAAAGTATGGTATCCAACAGGTTTGTGATCATTCATTCTCGACTGTGGGCATACGTTTTTCAAACCCCTTACCCCTACTGAACCTGTCCTTTAAAGTTGGTCACAGTATGCACAGATCATTTGTGCATTGGGCTACATGACATCTGCACATGTGCAGGCTTTTGTGAGTTGACAAATGTAGGAGTATGGATGATCAAGTCGATCAGTGAATAATATAATTTTAATGAATACAACATGGTGATATTCATGTGGACATAAAACAGAAATAAACATATGTAAGCGTTATCAATAATAGGTGTACTTAAGGTGTATCATTCAAGCACCCCTCACCTTGACTAAGAATGTTTTTGTGGAAAACACTGGAATATGCAAAGAGCTCGGTAATCGACTTCAGGTTTGACATAGTTTTGCTTATTTGAAAACTGCGCATGCAACATAAAGATTCATTTCAATTGTACTGTTGAAGGTGAGATGGAGACGGATGAGCAGGATGATGAATCTAGTCAGGACCAGGAGCTGCCCTCTGAAAATGACAACAGCCAATCAGAGGATTCGGTGACTGGGGACAATGAGCTAGAAAACGGCGTTGGTCAGGAGAACTCAACCAAAGGTCCATCGCAGGCAGGACACAAAAAGCGACTCTTCACATTCCAGTTCAACAACATGGGCAAGACAGACTTCAGCTTCATCAAGGAGGAGTCCAGGCAGATCCGATTTGATGAAGGACACCTACGACTCAGTGGTCAGAGACTGCAGAACCCACAACATATCTCTAAAGGGTGCCTTGGGAGAAGAGTAGGTCTTTAACAGTTGTTCTTTGTTTTGATGTGTCTCAAACAGATCGATCTTATCTCTCTCTGGACTGGGAGCCAGAGATGAAGAAGAAATACTTTGATGAGACTGTCACAGAGGTAAAGCTACTAAACTTACACACACCTTCTTCATTCATGAAAACTTCAAATACCCACAAGGCTAATGGTTCATCTGTTGTGTGTGATTGATTGAAAGGACTTTGAGAAACATGAGAGCATGGAGTACAAACCTCAGAAGAAGGCTTTCTTCAAACTGAATGACTGCATTGAGCTTTTCACCACCAAAGAGAAACTAGGAGCAGAGGACCCTTGGTGAGCAGGGGAACCATGTGCACTTCTTTGACTTGCTCAATTAAGTATGTGTCAAATCGTGCAGTTTACTCTGTTGAGTCTTGAAGTCTGCACTTTTTCTTGTTCTAGGTATTGTCCTAACTGCAAGCAACACCAGCAAGCCACTAAGAAACTGGATCTGTGGTCGTTGCCGCCAGTACTGGTGGTCCATCTGAAGCGTTTCTCCTACAGCCGTTACATGAGGGATAAGCTGGACTCACTGGTTGACTTCCCCATCAGGTTAGTTTATTAAGAGACATACACTTGATCTCTCTGATGCCAGATGCTTATGCCCGTTTTAGGATATTCATATCTGATATGTCATGGTTTTTTGACTGATGAGCTCCCAGTGATTTCCTGAATCAATTCATTTCTGATTCACCAGGTCCCAATTTGATTAGATTCATTCGGTTAAAAGCTAGCTTTTTGGGACGTTATTTGCAGCCTTGTCCAGAGATAATTAAGAGGATACTGCATGCCGCACCGTATATAAACCACAGGAAATCAGTGCTCAATTACTTCTGAAATGGGCATGAGTCTTTTCAAAAACCACTACTGATAGTGGAGGCCTGCATGTCCGGTTGCCCCACCGATTTTGGTGTGGTGAGAAGACTCAGAAGTCCTTCACTAGTTTACTAGACCTACTGTTAGAGAAGTTGTTGTGTGTTTGGGTGACAGATTTGATAAGTTTTTTCCATTGTTGATGCAATTCAGACTAAATCATATTATCTTGATCGGTCCGTTGCATGTTTGCTGTGGTACAGATTATAACATTAAAAACCTAAAAACTCAATCATTAGGTTTGTGCTCATAACTATCTCCTAAATCTACCTGGCACGGTCTGTAGGTTTTGCCTGTTCAATCTGTTTACTGAGGTGATTTGTTTTCGTAATTCAGATGCATACATGTATATTTCTGCAGCAATTGAAAGGATATGTGTGCCTATGCCTTACAGAGATCTGGACATGTCAGAGTTCCTCATCAACCCCAATGCTGGGCCGTGGCGCTACGACCTTATTGCTGTGTCCAACCATTATGGTGGAATGGGTGGAGGCCACTGTAAGTCTCTGGTTCAATTTTTTTTCGACCAAAACGATGACATGACATTTTTATATTAAAGAGGGATCACATATTCTAACTTTGCATATGGTTCTCCAGACACTGCTTATGCCAAAAGCAAGGATGATGACAAATGGTACTACTTTGATGATAGCAGCGTGTCTCCTGCCAGTGAAGATCAGATTGTCGTAAGTGTGGCTCCATTCCTACCGAGTGTCATTTGAGAACTAGTTCCTCAGAGGGCTGAACATTTTCAGGCACTATGCCTGCATTAAGGCTTGGGGCAGATATGTTTAAAATCAGAGATGCTTATAGATTTTAGTGTTGAAAGTTCCTGAACTTCACACTTTCTCCTTTAACCCTGCCAATGACTGTCAGTGGGGCATTATATGGAACAATAGAAAATGATGGATATTTCCGTGCTATGTTCCTTGTAAAGTGGCATTTGTTCAGCGGCGGAACAACTGCACACTGATCGGACGCCTAGTGGCAGCACTGAAGCTAGTTTTAAAGTGTGGGTGTAAGAATACCTTTACAAGATAATTTGGCTGTCCCTCCCAAGTAAAAAACTGTAATGTTTGGTGACTAAATTGCATTTTCTACACCTTGTCAGACAGAACGAGATTTGTTTGAATAGGCCTAGCAAACAACGTTGTTACTAGTGTGTGTACCAGTGTTCACCAGATTTTACCAAAGACAAAAAATCCACCTCCAGCTTCCTGCCCATCTCATCCATTTCAGTTGCAAAAATTACAGTGTATTGTCTTAGTGAATTAATAGGGTATAGTTAATTGGTGTGCACGGTGCCTTTCTCATTCTCATAACGCGTCCATGCATTCGGGAATAGCTCTTTCAAATGTCATGTAGCCTAACTTTTTATGGAACTTGGACCGTACAGAATCGTTCACCTACCTTAACGCATGTTTTAATACAACCACATTTTTCCCACATTTTTCCCACATTTTCACATCAGTGCTGCAGTGAAGATGCAGTCTATCAATTATTTCTTGACGCCAACCCTCCCCACTAATCTGGGTTTGGGACCGGCACCTAGTTGAGCTGGCTTGCCCCCTGAAGCAACTGGATTAGGCTAAATTATATACATATTTACAAAGACTGAAATAAAACCGTTATCCCAAAATATGTAGTCTAACAACAAGCAGCTTTAAGAAGGTAGCCCAAATGGCGAAACAGCAAACAAACAAATTAAAAGGCCCACGCCATATAATAGTGCTATATCCTACAAAAGGCCTAGATTGCGAACAAACAGAAGGCTTGGGGCATATAGGCTAATATCAGAACAGAACTTGCTCAATTTTATAGGCCTATATTTTCCATTGAGAACAAAAAAAAGTGCCCCTACTGACAATTTCACAACCAGTGCCAGAGTGGAAGCCTTTGCCTCATCAAACTGCTCCCTGTACCCCTGCAAAGTTCGTACAGCATTCTGCAATAATGCAGACCCTTTGAGGAGATCAATGGTCTTCTCCTGCACTAACTCTGAGACAGCATGAATGCACTCCAAAATATATATTTTATATTTGATTAAAAATATGAATTGAAATGTAGTAATAGTGCAGCTGCCTCATCTCCTTCATTCGTTTTATTGCTTGTAAGTGAGAGCTTGTCGAGAGCTTAAATGACGTCTCCGCAATTTAACCACCTCACAGAACTGTCTAATCTCTGGGATAGTTTTGACAGAATCATTACTACCAAATTCAGCCAGTGAGCCGCACAGTGCACGTACAGTACAAAGCGAGGGGCTCCAGCTCCGCTATTCTCGCTTGAACACCAGAATAAATTCTGCTCATGTTCGCTGCGCCATCATAACCCTGTCCACGGCATCTGGAGAGATCTAATCCATTCTCTTCAACGCAACTAATAATTCGTCCCTGGAGTTCAGAAGCAGATGAGCTCAGTTATCTTGAATCCAACAAAAGCCTCAACTATCCTTATATCTGTAGCAACACTCGATAAACTAAAACATACCTGAAGACCTGTCTCAGATGATTGCGCTTTGCTACGTCTTGAGTGGTGTTCATAATGATGCAATAAAATGGAGATGCTTTTACTTCATGGACTATGGTAACTTAACTCTTTGTCTTAATAATATATAAATGACCTTATCCTGAATAGCATGGCTCAGATATCTAACTGATCCCTCAGGCCGACTGATCAGTTCTTTCAGGACAGGGTCATAGCGGGCCAAAAGTTCAATGATGGTCAAAAAGTTTCCTGCGTTCGCCTGCCCAATGGACACTCTGTGTCTCCTAAATGCCAAGTTACATGATGCTAATGTTAGTGTGACATTCACAACGCGCTCTTAACACTTCCTCCAAAAGTTAGCCGCGTTACGAACATCCCTCTCCATATCAACATCTGTACCATGGAGTTTCCACTGCTCATAAACTATGCGAGGTGGATGTGGGTAGAACTGCTGTTTTGGAGGAGACCTGTTTTCAATCTGTAACTCCGTTTACCCAGGCATTATTGTAGGAGGGAGCTTGACGATTGGCAAAAAGCCAGCAAGGCTCACAATATGTTCAGTCAAGCTTGGACGAGCAGCACAACCAGATTTGTGGAAGTTTAATACCAGCTTTAGTGACAGATGGTAGTAATGGGTTGAAAAGCTTTTATTGCCAGTGAAGGGAAAGGGACCCTTAGGTTTACATGGGCCAGTTTGAAGGATATACCTCTTCACATTAGCATCTGCAGTGTTTTCAGGGAATTTACCAGAATCTGTTGGAAAATTAGCCTCCATGCTAGGAATCATGCTGCTCACTTCAGCTAACTCGGCGACCTCTCCACGTTCTCCACTCTCCTGATTTTGGTTGCTCATCTCCGCTAACTCCTCACCACGTCCCCCACCCTTCTCTATACGACTTTGGCTTGAACTGCTGCCAAGCACCACGCTACTGCTGCTACCACAGGGCAATGCGTGTTCACTACTAAATTCAGGGACAGGGGAAGGCAAAGTAAAAAAAAAAGAATCCAATTTTGGGAGTTTAGAATTTCACTCTTTTTTTTATTTTCCTTTTTTTGTGGCCACTTTTACTTTTAAACTTATTGAATCACTGTCGTCAGGCAGATGAGGACATTGTAGGCAGCCCTTATATCCTATCCATGACACACGTTTTTAAACAAAATTTTACGTTTTACAAAAAGAATTTTACAAATTCCTCAAACGGAAAACGATTAAATACAAAAGCAACAGCATAGTTTAACTTAAAAACAATACTATGTATCATATTTTAAGGTTGTTAGGATTTCGCAGACTTTCCAAAA
>JAVQKI010309392.1:0-18685 GCA_036025975.1 Nematalosa erebi
ACGCATGCACGCAGTTTAGTGCGAGTGTATTTCTTATCCAGCTGGGTCTTGTCGGTCAAGGCATGAAGCACCCCTCCCCGGCCACAGCTGCAGCCGTGGCCCAGAGGCGCAGTGGAGGCCTTGTGAAAACCCCCAGAGCTCTTCCCCATTGCTCCAGATGAGTGCTTCATTGTGATGGACTGAGCAGGAGAGGGCCTTTTTCCTCTTGCAACCCCCCACCTCCCCACCCCCCTGCCTTTCAATTCCACGTTTAATTTTTTTTGTATGTATGTGCCTGAAGAAACAGAACTCTCCTTGTTTTTTAAGATGTCAATATCATTTTTTTTTTCATTCTCCATTGCAAATATGCAGTTCAGGGAAGAAACGGCCTAGTTTGATTAAATATTCATGTTCTCAATTTGCAGCGACGGCGCCAGTTTGCATGTAGTTTAAGTTCGACGCTCCTTGTAAACAATTGTAAACAATTCTCAGCAGAGCTGGGCTTGTGAAAAGGGGCTCAGTTTGTCAGGATCCCAGCACTCTGTCTGACACGTTTGCCTCTCCTGCCCCAACCTTGTGCAAACCGCAATGGCAGCC
The DNA here is from genome assembly GCA_036025975.1 of Nematalosa erebi. Taxonomy (NCBI): domain Eukaryota; kingdom Metazoa; phylum Chordata; class Actinopteri; order Clupeiformes; family Clupeidae; genus Nematalosa; species Nematalosa erebi. Next base: position 577 of record JAVQKI010309392.1, read on the forward strand.
TGGGCCGCGCTGCTCTTAACTAGACTCATCTGCTGAGCCCCTACTTCCAGCTGCAAGCAGTCAAATCTGGCTTGTGTTAGCCCCATACACTGTGATTTATAAATTGTTTCTCAGACCATAAATTCCCACAATAATTGCACTCCAACCCCCCGTGCCTTTCTCTCACCCCTATGTACTCACACCCACACTCCTCTTCTCTCTCTCTCTCTCTCTCTCTCTCTCGCTCCATCTCTCCACCCCCCCTCCTCCTTTCCTTATGTCTGTTCTCCCCTCTGCTCCTAGTGCAGTCACACATGCACAAGCTCATACTAACGCTTGCGTCCGCACTTTAACAGTGCTTGGGCTGACACTAATTGTTTGCAGGAGGGAACTGGTTTGACGAGGTGGTTATTCTTTTTTTTTTTTTTTCTTCCTTCTGCCTTATCGTCAGGGTGGAGGGGCACAGGGTGTAGCTGTTATGTTGCAATGCATTGTAGGTATGTTGTAGTGAAATCTGAGAGATCCTTGTGGATCTGGAACATAGGGTGTTTTTCTTGCGAGTGACATTTCACTCCCTTGTACCACAGGGTGAAGTTGGGCAGTGGCACAAAATTGAGAGTCAAATTTTTCTCTTTCTATTTTTTTTTTTTCAAGATAAGCATAAGTATATAGATTACTTTCTTGGAAGTAGATTCTGTCATGATCATGCACTTAAAGGGGACTACTGGTAGCTAATATTTTCTATATTAAAAACATATGACAAAATTGACTGATATTTAGCAGACCCTTGAATCCGAAGTAACTTGGATTGCAATGTGGTTTTGGGATATGAATACAGGTCAGCCGTTGGCCACCAGCATCTCTTAGTGACGTTACGGCTGCTCGACCACGCCCTTACATAGACCCGTGCAATTATGTGAATCAAAAAGTTTAGGTCAATATTTATTTAGTCTTTAAGTTTGAAATGTGAACTTTGGCTACGTTGCTCTCCTCCATCTCACTCACTCTGAAGTCCACTGTTGTATTACTGCTCTGATAAATCAAGAGTCTTTGAAAGAACGTGCTTTTGCTAATCTTTATGCTCTCCTAATGGCTTTCCTTTCCTTGGCAATACTATTGGCCATCTAGCACAATCGCTTAGTGTTCTTTTGCAAATGTTTCGCAGGTCCTAATAATTGCTTAAGAAATTGGATCAGTTTGAGGGGAGCTGTTAATTTCTGGTAGAAACCAGCCAAAGAATTATTCCAGTATTCAGAAAACACATATTATCTCTAATTTGAGCTGCTGTTTCTAATATGTTGATGAATATTCAGTGTGTTGGAATTACTGTCTGTGGCTCTTGTGCACTGTTGTCCCCTTAGCCCTCTGAACCCCTACAGTCTGTCATGGCTGTTTTGTGCTTGTATCAGGCCCTAATGGAAAAACGATAAACCAAAACGCTGTCATAAGCCTGGGCCAAATCCAGCATGACGCCAAAAGGTCACCAGAGTCGCACTGATGTGTCATGTAGACTTCTCCCTTTAACCCCTCAGCCAGGGTGGGCCGTCTTGTATTTTGGGTAGTGCAGTCGACAGTTAGGCTTGTTTTATTTGCTACAAGGAGACTGAACAGGGGGGTTTGGGGGTGTGTGTGTCTGTGTTTGAGTGTGTGTGTGTTTGTGTGTGTGCGCGTGTGTGTGTGGGTTGGGGTGTCTAGAGAAAACAATAAGCCCTTTGTTTTCATTATGCTTTGCATTAGTATGAGGCTGCTAAGGATCTCTGTTCTTTCCTTGTCTTCTTACAAAGTGCCTTTTCTTACAAAATGCTGTCTTTATACACATGTTCAATTATTTTTTAAAAAGATTATATTTTTTTCACATCCCATTCTATGTCATTAAAGCAATCACAGAGCAAAGTGACAAAAATATGAAACATAAAAAAGAAAAAAGCTGTTTTTTTTTTTTGTTCAGAGATGAGGATGCAGATAGTGTAGTTTTTGAGGAGTGGTGCATTTGTGTCATTCAGGTTTGAGGCTGAGGAAGAATGCGTGTGTGAGCTGCGTAGTTAACCTGTACACAGCTCTCTGTTTCAGAACTGTAACCAGACACCAAAATACTGGAAACCGCATAACTGACTTGTAATTGACTTTAAGGAGGATGGCTGCCTTTTCCTAGCGCAGGAAAACAGAACTCTTTCCAGGCGCCTTATTACTTTCTTGTGGTCCTAATTATGTGTTCGGTTTTATTTGACCTACTGTTTTGTCTTGCAGCACAATAGGCCTCTTATTCCTCAATTCTTCCCTTTCTCTCTCCTTTTCCATCACTGTCTGTACGTCTGTGCCTTGGTGTGTCCAGCCTGTCTGGAAGAGTATCCACTAGCATAGATCACCTATTGTTAGGGATTAGTTCAGTTAAAAGTGCTTTTAGGTTGTATTTATTTGACTTCATGATTATATGTCTCTGTTCTAATTGGATGCTATTGCACATAAAAAGGCCCCGTGGGTTATGTCTGTGTGAAATACCATTGACTAAAACTGATACTGTAGTTCAATTTTACTCAAGGCAATAGCTCTTTCTGCCTTTCTGCCTGCTGGGCTTTGGGGCCTGGGGGCGTAACTGGTGCATGTGTGTGTGCCTGTGTGTGTGCTCTCCTCTTTTTTTGAAGACCTTTACATTACGAGCTGTTTGCTGAATAAGAACTGGCCAAGGGCCCCTGCGCTCATCCTAAATGGGCTACAATGCCATGGAAACCCTTGCTCTCAGGATGGCTGACCTTTGAACCAGTTCTTTTGCTGGCCCGTGAATGAAGGAGCCATGTTATCAGTGAGGTCACAATGGTATCCAAGGGAACTCGGGGTAGTTGTGGAGGGAAACGAGCGTCAGTTATGAGCCCCTCCTCTTTTGATAGTGAACCAGGAGCTTGTGTGGAGCCCGAGCACTGTGACGGACAGAGGGAGGGAGGGAGGGAGGGAGTGCCACTTTAAGACACAAATGTCTATGAGTTTACCCTTCTCCCTCTGGCCACTGATGGCAGGAACAAACACAGCCACGCCATTTACTGCCACTCATCCCCCAAGTCTCCCGTCAACAGTGATTTATTTAGATGTCACTCATTGATCATGCTCTAAGTGGGCCATCCATGCAAGAGAAGCCCATGTGCGGAAATCTCTCTCTCTCTCTCTCTCTCTCTCTCTCTCTCTCTCTCACACTCTATCTCTCACTCTTACCCTCTTTCTCTGTAGAAAAGGCTTTCTTTGTACTTTGTGATCTTCTACTCCAAAGTTGCTGGTGAAACAAAGACTTACTTTTATGTTCTTTGCTGCAACATGCAGTTAATCCCAGTATTCATCTGGTCGCTCTGACCACTTGGATCTTAGTCAGATGAACTCAGGATTTTCCTTCACTTTACAGCTAATGTGATTATATTTGTCAATAGGAGATTTGTGGGCATTTCATGGAGGCTTTACTTGTTGCCTCATTAAGAATGCCCCGCTCCCTAATACCAGCATAACCCGTACAAGTGAACTCTCCCTCCAAGCTGCCTGACCTCTGCTACACTGACATGCAGAGTGCTGTTGCTGGCTTTGTTATGGATGTGTGCAACGACGCCGCGCTCCTCATACGGGCTGTTTTTGTTGTTTTGCACTCTGACTTCGTTCGGGATCAGCGCGAGCCGCAGGACAGGAAAGAGCTGCCTCGTAGTTCCAGTGTGTGTACGCACACACACACACACATACACACACTCTTGTATTCTCTTTTGCGGATTTTGCACAGCCCACGGCCAGGAATGCCGGCTCAGGAAAAACTCCCCCAGTCCCCTCTGTGTCTCTCCCTTACTCCTGCTCTTGCTCCCCCTCCATCATATTAATTTCCAATTAGCACAGCGACGGGTGTCGTTTGCTGAGGAATTGTTTACTTAATTATGGGAAACTCTTCCAGCGCTAAACAAACAATGGGCCTGAATGGGCAGCCTGGGGAGCGGGAGGGCTGGAAAACGGCCGGGGGCCCATTGTGTCGTCCCCCCGCCGGCCGACTGAGAAAAGAGCAGCCAGAGGTGTCGGGCGCATAAATAAATAAGCCAGGTGAGGCCAGCCCCTCCTCTTGTGTGCCAGTTTGTTTGAGCGTGCCCTGTAGGCATACGTGTAAGTAATCTCCAGGCCTTTGTGTGCCATCAACTGCTCATGTGGTGAGCGGAGAGGGAGGGAGGGGGGGGCATGAATCTCTATTGTGCTCTCTCTGTCTCTCCCTCCCTCTCTCTCCCCCTCTCTCTCGTGTTCCAAAGCAGTTTCTATATCTCTTTTTTTTGCGTCTTGTTGTTAGGTTTGTTTGGAAAGGGTGGTGTTGGTGGTTGCTGAGAGAGAAAAGAGTAAGAAATGGGATTGCGGCGAGTGTTTTTAGGCTTAGTCTGAGTGATTGATATGACCCACTTGGCTCCACCCGACGCACGGGGGCCTTGGGAACTCGAGCTCGTTCCGAGGCGAGGTGAACCGAGCGCAGCAAGCGCTTGTGTGATGATAAGCGCTGAGTTGCCTTATGACTGAGTGTGACAGTATCATTGTGGTTTTGTTTTCCCAGAGCAGGGATGGACCCTTCCAAAAAAAAACCCACGGCTGTTTGCGGATTTGTGAAGACATAATGGCTGAAGATGATCTCCATACAGGTTCTGTCAGGGCCATTGTGCGGCATTCTGAGAGGCGAACAAAGCCCGACCTGTTGGCTTGCGTGTTCGACCGGAGACTTAGTATGTTCAGTATGCTGATGGAGTGATTTGATACGCGCTGGGTTATCACGACCAGGTTTTGAGATTCCAGAGTTTCAGCAGAGCTGTGTGGGATCCTGACAGGTATTTAATCTCGCTCCCGACCTTGGGGCCGCACCGTTTCCTTGACGTTTTGCTGGGATGGCCCGACGCAAAATCGCTCCTCCCTTCGTTTTTCAAATCGTTATCTCCCTCAGCCATGAGTTTATCGCCTCGAAGAATTTCAATCAGCACCTGACTTCATCTGCACTTCTCTTGCCTGACCAGCCAGGCTTGCTGTTGTTTATCCTTTTTTTTTTTTTTCTTTTTTTAAATATCCACCCCCCCCCCCCAACCCCCTTCCACCCCCCCATCCCCAGCACACACCCTCATTGGTATGTAGCACCTGTCGTTGAAGAATGTGGGTTGTAGTTTAGACGTCACTTGAGTTGCTCTAAACAAGCATTCGTTTGTGGCACTTCTCTTTTGCATAGTGAACAGCCAGCAATAGTAATGTTGAAACGTCTGTGAAGCATCAGTGTGAAGGAGGAATGCGTGTCCACTGCCGCCGGCCTTAACATGGAGTCAGTGTCACGTACGGTCCAGTGTAGACCGCAGAATTACAATTTTACATTCAAATGCCCTGACTCCTGTGCTATTTATCCTGGGCCTCTGTCGCCAGAAAAAACAGGGAACATATCCGCGTCTGAGTGTGTGTTTCAGTGTGTCGGTATGGGGCCAAAAATTGATAGCACTTCAAGATAAGGGCATGCAAAATATTCCACAGAAAGGCATGGTGAAAGGGACGAGCTTGTGGGCAGCGGTGGCAGATCATCTGTGTTTTATGCCACCCATGAGAACAGCTGTCATCATTTAGAGGCAGCGTACTCACACACACACACACGCACAGAGTGAGTTAGGCCTGAGATTTGGCATGCAGGAGAGGAGGCCTTTGTGCACGGTAAGCCTGGGCCCTGTGGAAATGATCAGAACTCGCCCAGATGACTGAATGGGAGAGCGACCTCCCCGTCTCGGTTGTGAGATTAGGTTGCAGGCTTCGCCGTGCATTCCTCCCTGTGCGCTGTGTGTGTGTGTGCTCCCTGTCATACTAACTCCAATGAGGCTGGACCTCTACAAGACACCTTTTTTTGGTCTTTTGTAGCAATATTGCAGTATGGACTTGCCAAATCCTGCCATCTGTGAGGAAACAATACTGGTATCGGCGCCCATACTCACTTTGTTTTTTCCCCTCTCGCCGTAACCCCCCCCCCCCCCCCCCCTTTCCCCCTCGCCATCCCCCCATCCCACTCCCACTCCATCAGGCCCATAATGTCTTTTCCATTTTTAGACCTGGAGTCTTATCCAAACTTCCTTCCTCACAGCACTCCCACTTGTGATGAATGAAGTTTTAAGGACCTCTTAGAGACATTATTAACCCATTGCAAACCTGTGTATGCTAGTGTGCGTAATAAAGTAAGACCAGTTTGTCACTCTTCACAAATAGTGCCAAAAACTCTGGTGTAACACTCAGCACATGTTTTATTTGTTCTGTATTTTATAGGGTAAGATTTTTCTATTGACTCAAATGGCCCAATTGTGTGCAGACTCGAGTCTTTGGAATTGGTTAGGCTTTGGGAGATAGGCCATGCCCAGGAGTAGTCCATCCAGTATTCTTGTCAGACACACAAACCAGATGTTTGCATGCTAACCGCCCGAGAGTGGAACATTGAACAAATGACTCACTGGGAGGTGAACACGCAAAAACAAACAGAAGACATGTAAGACGCTGTAAGCAAAAACACATCACACCCTGACAGATGTATAGAGAACAATGGAGCGCTTAAGAGTGAGCCATCCACTCACTCACTCTCTCTCTCTCTCTCGCTCGCTTGCTCACTCCCTCACTCCTCACCCTTGGCTTCCAGTCACTCACGCTCTCTCTGTCCATTCCCCTCCTCCTTGTCCCTCTATCCCTCCATCCCTCACTACATAACTCTCCTTCTCTCCTTTCACTGGCTCATTTGTTCAGTGCAAGTCAATAGACCACCAATAGACTTGTGTGTGTGTGTGTGTGTCTGTCTGTCTGTCTCTGTGTGTGTGTGTGTGTGTGTGTCTGTTTGTCTCTGTGTGTGTGTGTGGAGAGGGGCACCATACTGTACCATGGGTTCTGCTGGCTCCTGACCCGCTCAGCCTGCCCCCTGCCTTCCTCCTCTCCCAGTGCCTTATGGGACTTCCTCACAGCTGTTCCACCCCCTCTTTCCTTGACACACACTAGACTTTTTTTTTTCCTCCATTTTCTCTCCTTCTGCTGGCTTTTGGCTTCTGCAGAGCCCTGTATCGCTGTCCCACCCCATGTGGATATTTAACCCCCCTACCCCCCTTCCAAACCTGTGCACTCAAGTGTTTCTGAGCAGCTGTGCAGACTGATGTGTCTCATACTTACTCAGACTTCCCTATAGGTGCTTTTTTCCCCCCTGTCTTATCCAGAATATCTGCATTACTGCACTTACCCACTTCAGAAATAGCCACTGCTCTAAGTCTGGCCGTGTGCATTAAAAAGACTTCCTGAAACGGCCTGAAGAGCTGAATGGAGGACTAGTGCATGGCTGAATCCCCGGGTCCACAAGCACCTTCTGTTTTACTGTGTTCTCTGTCTGTGTGTCTATCATGTTTCTCATCTGTCTCGTTCTCTCGTTTCAGTACCTGCAAATGAAATGGCCTCTCCTCGACGTCCCCGGAACTGCGGCCCTCAAAGACTCCAGATCTCCCACCCCAGGGCACTTAGTAAGTACCCCTGCCCTCCCCATGCCGTGGTACAACTGATCCATGCGACCTCTCTATGCACCCCCAGCATCATTTGGAGAACAAGTCTCTCGTTAATGTCTGGCGCTTAATCATCTCTTCTTAATTAGAGTTTTCCAGCATGTATTATCAGGAACCGTGGCATAACCGGACAAGCCTAATAGAATCCTAGATGTGTTTGCCCAGGGTCAGATTAGGAGTAAATGGATGTCAGGGCAGTGAATCTGCACGGGCTGACAGGATGGATGGGGGGGTGGGGGTGTGGGGGGTGAAGAGTTGGGGTTGGGGTTGAGGCACGGAGAGAGGCATGCTGTTAAATCTGTGTTTAATTTTGCCCACACAAGCACGGGGCTTTTAGCTTTAGTCCCACAGAGGCCGAGGGCTTAGGCCTGTCGCTCAGAGTGTCAACAAGCGGCGGACTTATTTTCACACACACACACACACACACACACACACACACACACACACACACACACACACACAGACACCTCCCCTCCAGCTCCCCCTCCAGCTCCCCGCCACTCATGCGACCCAACTCTTGACCTACATCACCCCCTCTAGACACCACGGCGGAGAACCTCAGGAATGCCTCGCTCCAAATGGCGACTAATCCATTCCGGAGACACTCACTCAAACACACACACAGACACGCACACACACACACACACACACACACACACTCTTACTTTTTTTTTTCCCTCCAAACGTTGAGTTGTCGGCTGAACGATTGTGCCCATGCCACGGTGACAATGTGATCATTGACTCCGGGCCTGGTCAAGGCCTGCAGATTAAACCCGGAGGATTCCAGAAAGGCCCTGCAGGTCACCTGAGGGCTGCCAGGGAATCCAATTTAGAGGCTTTATTACAATGAGTGCTGACCTACCAGAAACCACCAGCCTGTGCCCAAGTCACAGACTGACCAGTGTTTATGTCTGAAAGCCACTCTTAACATAGTTTGAGCCTTGGGCATATCCAATTACTGCTTTGAATATGCTTTTAAAGAAAGACACTGAGCGTTGAGACGACAAGCCAACTGCTTTCGCTGGTTGACTTGGTAACAGTTTCTGCGATGATGATCTTTAGCTAGTCAGAAGGAATGCTTCGGTCATTAGAAATGGCGTATGCTCTGAATGATCCCGCCTCAATTAAGTCTCACCAAAGTGCTTAAAAAGTAGGCCTCATCAAATGTACTTGACTGCTGAAAACTCTCCGCTAGCATCTTGGCCTTGTGAGTGCTCGTTGTTGCGTAAATGTTATTGGCAGGGGGAAGGCGGATGAGTAAAAAATGTGCCTGGGATGCATGTGGAGTGAGCGAGCGAGCGAGGGAGGGAGCGAGTGCTGTGGCAACCTGTCCTGTGTCTGTGCAGATTGGGTCCAGACGGCAGGCATGCTAATAAGCTGAGACAGCGAGGTCCGAACCACTTCATTATTCAGGAGACAGGTTTGTTTAGCATTCGGCTGGCATCAGCGTGCCATGAGTCTGTCTCTGTGTGTGTGTGTGTGTGTGTTGGGGGGGGGGGGGGGGGGTGTGTGAGGTCCCCCCAGCGCCGCTGCAAACACACACACACTTCCACCATCGCCCCCTCCAACACACACACACACACCCACACACACACACACCCCACCTCATATCGATGCCCAGCATGCGGAGCGACGCGGGGGTCATGAATAAAGCATCAAACGGAGCGGAGCGGGGGCAGGTGATGCGATGCATTGTGGGGGATTTTGGGCCCTGTCGGTTGGATCGGAGCGCCGAAGTGCCGACCGGGTGTCTTGTGGGGAAGAGTGGGGGAGGAGGGAATCTGGATCTTTGGCTTCCTCCCGACTTCAAACGCTCCACGCGCATCTGCTCCACGCTAATGGATTCTTCAGACACGACTAATTGAGCCTGATCTCCTGGAATCGGGCCCGGGCGGCTCAGCGAGCTCGGCGAGCATGTGGTATAGCCGCCGCTCCGATAGCAATGTTTGTTCTTTTATTCAACACGCCGTGACCCCACGAAAGAAAAGTTCTGTGTTCGCCTGTCGATTGTGTGGCATGGATGCAGTGTGAGGCCAGGCAAGGCAGTGTGTACTGGCTCACTCCCTCCCTCATCCCCCCACACCCCCTCTCCTCTCCTCTCCTCTCCTCTCGTCTCCTCTCCAGTCATGTGGTGTGACGTGTTGGGCAGAAGGCTCGGAGGGTGCCAGTGAAATCCCTCTCTGGAGGTTTAACACTCCCGGGTCAGCGCGTGTGACCGTGTGTGGCCTCCGAGCACTCACCCGTATCAGTCAATACTGGGGTGTCAAACTTCACACCGCCGCCTCACTGTTGCTGAGCTCAGGTTAAGCTCACTCTCCCCGCACTGAAAAAGAGCAGCCAGATTTTACCCCCTCTCTCTCTCTCTCTCTCTCTCCCTCCCCCCGTCCCCTCTCTCTCTCCCTCTCTGTTAAAGAATTGGTGTTTCAGCTCTCTGATTCAGAGATAATGGCCCATCCTCTAATTGATGGCATGACTGTAATGCTAAATGAAAGATTGCCTGAGTGGGAGTGGGGCTCACAAGGTGCATTGTAGTGGACTGTGTGTCACTGAGCTCCCAATGAATATTGTGATTTATCTACTGGTTGCAAGCTGTCAGGCAGGGCTGTGTGCTACACAGACAAGTCTTTGAAACAGGAAATTCTCATGCTTCTAACAGCCAGGGTCTTCTTCACAACTCGTTTTCAGAAATCTCATTACAAATAGCAGTTCTCACTGAATGGCCTTGTTTGGTAAATTGACAATTGGAAGATTCTCAGCCCTGACATAGGATGTTTTTCAGTGACAAGAAAATGGGCCTTTTAAAAGCCATTATGGGATGGCCTTATCATGTGCTTTTAGTTGGGCCAATTCAAGCATCCTGACCATGCCATTGGAAGTGCTTTGATTCAGCTTTCTATCATATTAGCAGACGTTTAATTGCATGTGACTGGTCAGCCTTCAAGGCCTATTCTTCTCAGAAGCTGGGAATTTCCTTAAACACTGCACATCAGCTGATACACTAAGTATCCCAGAGGATCTGTTTATGCTCATGCATTTTATGATTGGCACAGGGCTTTTAGAGGACAGGTTGAGTTCCATTTAAAGTTAATTATTCGCTGCCATCCAGTCTAGCGATATAGTTATCTTCTGTGGAGTTATCTTAACTTCATTCCAGCTTTAACAGCCACACAATTTGATCCGGTTATATCATCTTTAGTTATCTCGTAACTGATAACATTGCAATTCCCAAATTTGTGTCAGATTATTTCGTTTCAATGTACAAACTCAGACTATAAACTTTATACATATGAGACTTCACACTGCTCCTACATGTACAAAGCAAGAGATTTTAACCTTGGCTCTGCCACTGAGGAGAGTGAAACGTGCAATGTCCTCTTTACCAGCCGAGAGTGTGTAATGAGTCCCCTCTGAGACGTTTGTCAGCTGTCTCATGCCCCTGCGCTCTGTGGGCTGGCCCCAGGCTGACATAATTAAGATGGAGATGAATTTAGTGGCTCTATTTAGTGTGGTCGGTCTGGCTGGAGAGGCAAACTAGTCTTCATTTTTTATGGCCTGGACTTTTTGAGTGGGTTTACTGGAGAGCTCAGCTCTGCCCCCTAGAGGGGAGCCAAGGTAAACCGTCAGTTTGAGGCTTTCAGTGAAAGAGAATGGAAGAATTAGGAGCTGTTTCATGCCTGATCTGTATCAAAGGCAGCTCCTCCAGCAAGTCCTCCAAATAAAAACTCTGTGTTTTGGTGAGAGGTGATTACATGGTTTAGGCCAGAGTGTGTAAATAGAAATTGAACTAAATTTGTGAACTAAAATTGAACTGAGCTTGCTTGCCCCTGTGTGTGTTTTTGGGAGACATTGTGTACTGTGTGTGCTATGTGCGAAGCGCCTGCTGGTCTGTGGCCTGAGTCTGTGGAGTCGAGTGCTGAGGAGAGGAGAGGTGCCGTGCCGTTTTAAAAACAGAACGCCGTGTCTCGTGGGGGCTGATATGGATCCTTGGGATTCCTGGAGTCGCCAGCCTCGTCCGATGAATTTGGCATGGGAGAGGGCCTGACTGGCGGCAGACTGCGCTGTGGGTGTCAGTGTCGGCAGCAGAGGCTTACGAAACGGGCCGAGTGTTGACACAGCAGAGATTTTTTGGCACCAGGAGAAGGAGGGGAGGGGAGCTGGAGGAAGAGGAGGTGGAGGAGGGGACCATTTGCCCCCTGCTCGGAGGAGCGAGCGCGGCCCGGCATGCGGCTTGACGGCTACCAGGCTTGGAGGAAGAGTGTGAGTTTTCACACGCCCGCTGGCCGAACTGACCTCTCGGGTTTCGGCGCGTCCTCTCGCACTGAGTGGGCCCCGGGAGCGCCGCACTGCTTTTCTGTTCCCGTTTGCTTACAAAGTAGTAAATGAATCCCGCTGCTGTCATCAAATGTCAACAGATGAAGATAGTTCAGACTCAGGAGTAGTCGGGACTGGTCTCCATGTGTGTGTGTGTGTGTGTGTGTGTGTGTGTGTGTGTGTGTGTGTGTGAGAGAGAGGCGGGGGCACGGAGAGTGAGGGAGGAGCAGAGGCACGCCAGAGATCTGGATCTGTTTGGGCTGCAGGAGTCGGGAGCCAGGGCAGCTCAATAAAGGCCTTGTTCTTGTCGCCGGCTCAGTGGTTGGAGCAGAGGTCAAGCCCACAGCCTACGTCGAGGTGGGGGAAGGTTAGCGTGGAGGAAACAAGACGGCATTCTCACTGCGCACTCCCATGTGACATCCTGAGCTAACAAGCCCCCCATTCAATAGACTTGCCCTGCTCAACAGGGCCTTGCCAAAGAGCCTCAACTATTATTCTTATTAATTTGGGTATTAGATTCTGCAAGCGATGGCTTTAAGAGCAGGAAATGAGGTGTAGTTTGGACAGGCTGTATGCTGGGCCTTTTATGTGGAGCCCCTTTTGTGTGCTCCTGTGTGAAGGATTCCTTTGGAAGGTGGTTTGACATGAAACGCACAAGTCCTTATTTGAAGCGGGTTGATGCTAAAACACTCCTCCACCCCTTGTTGCCCCAATCCAAGGCCGCTGCATACAAACCTGCTCTTTATTCCGCCTCCCGTTTTCGACGGGTCCGCTCGTATTCAAGTGTAAATTGTAATCTGATGGACTCTACCACTCAGGCCCAGGCGGGGGGAGAAGGGGGGGAAGCTAATGGAGGCTCATTTGGGTGACAGGTGGTGTACTTGGCAGGCAGGCAGGCAGCCTTTGCTAACTCCCCCCCACATCCCCTCCAGTCCTCGAAGGGTTAGGTGATGGCGTCAGCTCTCCCATCGTAACACACCGGGACTTGCGTCATTTACAGGGGCCAGCGAGCGGAGCGTGCCCATAGCCTGACGCCCTCTCTCCCGTCATAAACCGACGCCAGGCGTCTGCAGAGGCCAGCGAGAGCCATTTTCTTTTTTTTTTTTTTTTTTTCCCTTCTCTCCTGTTCTTTTTTTTTTTACGGGGCAGCTGGGGGTTTTAGGTGCGATTCCTCGCACTCTTAGCTTTGGCTGCGCCAGTTGCCTGAGCGCTGTTTACTTAGCGAGCAGAAGAAAAGAGGAAAGTAAACAGAGCAGGCGCGTACTATTGTTGGGAAGACGCACAGGCGCCACTCTTTATATGAAATGGGATGGAGGTCAAATTGATGTCTCCAGCGAGGCAGCTTGTTATTATTTGCACCCTTTTTTTGTTTCAGCTTTTGTGCTCAAAGTGTGCTCTCTCTCTCTCCCTCCCTCTCTTTCTTTTTGTCTCTGTTTTTTTTATCATTCTCCCCTTTCCTCCTCCCTCACTCCTCTCTTCTTTTCTACTCTCCCTTTATCTCCCCCTCTTTCTCTCTCTCTCCCTCTCCCACAGTCCAACAAAGTCCCAGTGGTCCAGCATCCTCACCATGTGCACCCTCTCACCCCCCTCATTACGTACAGCAACGAACACTTCTCCCCCGGCACCCCTCCCTCACACCTCTCCCCCGAGATCCTAGACCCTAAAACAGGTATGCAGCTCTTTTCCTCCCCTCTCTCTCTCTCTCTCTCTCCTCACTCTCCCTCTCTCTCTCCACTTCCTAGGCCGCCGTTTCAATTACACCCACACAAAATGTCAAGCAGCAGAATGAATGCCCAGTACAGTGTGCATTTTAAAGCAATCTTCTATATGGGGAAACCATAAAGAATGTACTCAGTTGCACGTAATATGCATACATAGTTAACCATAACGTAGCTAAATTTAGTTTGCTACTGTTAAAGATGTCCATTATGGGGTGGATATGTATAGCGGTGTTTACCAGAGGGTTCTTTTCCTGTCAAAGCTATTGTGTGCACTTTGTCTGCTTCAGACTGAATTGATCCCGTTCTGTCTGGTAGGTATTCCACGGACGCCCCATCCATCCGAACTCTCCCCATATTACCCTCTCTCCCCGGGGGCAGTGGGGCAGATTCCTCACCCCTTGGGCTGGTTGGTTCCTCAGTAAGTGTCCTTTCCACCTCTTTTGTACAACCCATGTTACTGTTTGCAGATTTGCTAGATTTGCATCTTCCTGTGTACACACACACACACACACACATACACTTTTGTTTGTAGCATCTGTGTATATTTGATCAGATCTTTATCTAGCTGCAGATGGGATTTTGCACAGTACAGTGTGTTGTGCTCTGAAATGTCTGATACAGTGTGGCAGTGCCATAAAGTGAACTGTCTCCTTTCTTTCCTCCTAGACAAGGCCAACACATGTACTCCATCCCCCCAGGGGGTTTCAGACACCCGTACCCAGCCCTGGCCATGAATGCCTCCATGTCTAGGTAGGTTAGACAAGCAAACACTGTTTGTACTGCTACTGCCAGCACCCCCCAACCCCACCCAACCCCCTACCCCCCACTCTCCCTCTCTCCTTCCCTCTTTCTGTGGCGCTTCTGGTTTCTCCCACAGATTTGCTAACTCTGAAGCCTAGGAAGTGAATAAATGATCATGCGTGCTGCCCTGGTGCTCGCAAACGATCTGCACTCGAGCGAACAAATGCTGTCAAGCTCTCTGGGCGTGAGCCTTTCTTCTCTCTGAAATGCACAAAGGAAAGTTAGAGAGCTAAATTTTTCATGGATTCCTGTCAGACGCCACGTAGCAGCACCTTTGTGTCTCATCAGCATCGAGAGAGAAATGTTACAAAAATGGATAAAAGTCTTTTGAAGTGCCCCCCCACACACACCCCCTTTCTGCGACTTTGAGTCTATTAGCTCATCGTGTTCAGATGAAAGGATTGCATAATCGATGGGGAGTTGAGTGCGTGCATCAATAAAGCAGAGGCGAGAAGCCGTGAATGTAATATCTGACTTCAGTGAGTTTGGAAGTCGTACGAGTGGCTAGTTGTTCCCCTAAAGAGTTCTTTTTCCAGCTTTTCAAAAGTGAGTTGCAGCGCTTCTGTGTGTTCGGTGAGAGTTGACAACTTTATACCACCAGAAATCTCACTCCAGAGTCTGATCTACAGTGGGATTGGATCCAGTGCCGCAAGACAAAGAAACCTTGTTGTTGATCACATGCTTACAAATATATATGTATTTATTTAGCTGCTGTATTTTTTCACTTTTCTGCTAAGATTGCAAGACCATTAGATCTTTAGGAAGAAAGTGTCTACCACTGAATTCCAAAGAGAAACAGAAAGTCAGATTTTCCTGCAAGTTTCAGCCATCATGATCTTGAGTGTTTTTTTTTTTTCTTATTTTTTTTATTATAGACAGTGTTTCATTTTGGTGTCATAGTGACCCTATGTTGTGCAAATGTGGTTTTAAACATGGGATTTAGGGTAGAGGTGCTGTTTTAGCATTCGGGTTAATGGAGCCCCTGTGCATAGGGTTGCTGGGGTACACCTGGCCATGAACTGTAACTCTGTTGGACGAAGAAAAAGTAATCCAATAATGTTTGGGAAGGATTGTGTAAAGCTGACACTGGGTCTGTGCATGCTGTGACTGACTAAAGTTTGGATGCTGTTGTCTGACTGACCCTCCTTTCTGCCTCTCTCCCCAGCCTGGTGTCCAGCCGCTTCTCCCCCCACATGGTGCCCCATCATCCCCACGGCCTGCACCAGACGGGCATCCCGCACCCAGCCATCGTTTCGCCCGCCATCAAACAGGAGCCCAGCGGCGAAGGCGGTGGCAGCTCTGTGCACGGGTACGTAGTTCCCCTCGCCCTTCTCCGCTCATCTCGACACAACAGAGCCTTTGTTGACCTGGTTAAGAGGCCAGGGGTCATTGATGGGGCACAACACACACACACACACACACTCAAACTCAACACTACCAGTGTCCAACTACAGTTACGTCCTGCACTTACAAAACCCTGGCAGTTGAAAACGCTAAACCACATAGTCACAGTACCTGGCACAGCAGCTCTTAAAGTCTCCTCCTCGATCAGGCAGTCATCTGTTGCCGTCCAATCAGACAGTCGTAGTAGTGGGCAGTCTGGCCACACAGTCAGGTGGCTCTGCGCAGTCCTGTAAGCTGTGTCTGTTTCCTCTGTGTGCAGGAAAGCCTCAGTGCCCGTGAAGAAGGAGGAAGATAAGAAGCCGCATATCAAGAAGCCCTTAAATGCCTTCATGCTCTACATGAAAGAGATGAGGGCCAAAGTGGTGGCAGAGTGTACGCTCAAGGAGAGCGCAGCCATCAATCAGATCTTGGGCAGGAGGGTGAGTACAAACTCTCAAACACACACACACACACACACACACACAAACATACACATACACACAAACACTATATCATATGCTTTTCTGTTTTTTCTCATCTGTAAACAAATATGTATGTATATAAAACATATTTATGTGTTCGGTTGATAAATGTGCATTTTAATTAAATTAAATTGTGCACAGAATTACTGTTATCATGGTCAGATACATCCTTACATATGGAGGGTTTGACCTGTTACTTATGTGCTTGTGTTTTCTGTCGTCCAGTGGCACTCGCTGTCTCGTGAGGAGCAGGCAAAGTATTATGAGCTGGCACGGAAGGAGAGGCAACTGCACCAGCAGCTCTACCCTGGCTGGTCGGCTCGGGACAACTATGTAAGTGTGTGTGTGCGTGTTATTGTGTGTGTGTTTTTTTCCGTTAGTGACACAACTGACCGCAGCGGGGGTTTAGCGAGGACGCGTTGCTCTGCACGCGCATTCCTTCATTAAGCTTTTTTGATTCACCAATGGCGTGTTTGTCTCCGCAGGGCAAGCGGAAGAAGCGGAAGAGGGACAATAAGCCGGAGGGCTCACCACAGGGTAGGTGGCGTCTCTAACCGTCCTTTGGGCAGTGAGTGGACAAACCGGCGGTCACTGATTTGCATCAAAATATAGCTCTGTGGTTGATGTGACTCATTTTGCAATACAGCATGGATCACATCACTGTACTATTTGGGCACTGTAAGGAAAAACAGCTTCGAGTGTAAAGCCTTCTCATGCACATGCACACTTTCTCCAGTAAGCTTGACTTATTTCAGTTGACTTGAGCCTCTCCCCCCCTCCACCATTTTACTAACCCACGTCTCCTCTACTCCCTCACAAGCAGCATACGAGGTTCAGTGCTAACACTGGCTGGTATGTCTGCTCCCCTCGACTGCTTGCTCTGGTCTCATGATCCACTCCCATGCTGTCCACATGTCTCTTCTCTCCTTCCCTCTCCCTCTCTCTCTCTATCCCTCCTTTTTCTGTCTCCCCCTCTCTCTGTGGGCCTAATGTGTAACAGTTTCTCCCATAAATGAATGTTGTACCGGATTATTGTGTTTACATTAGCATCTGCCATCTTCATAGTCTCTGTCCTTTCAGCCACACTCTTCCTGTTTATGTTTTGGTCATTCAGAATTCACCAGCTGAATGGGTAAAGCTGCAGGGTCATTCCATGAACTGATAGTCCAGTGCTGTTCCACCTGAGGTTTGAATGCATTGAATGTGATTGTTCACGTGCTTCCGTTTGCCTCTTCCTCAGCAGAGAGCTTCTCACCGCAGAGCAAGAAGCCCTGCATGCCGTACCTGTCCTCAGAGAAGATGTGCGACAGCCCTACCTCCTCCCACGGCAGCATGCTGGACTCCCCGGCCACGCCGTCGGCCGCGCTGGCCTCCCCGGCCGCCCCAGCTGCCACCCACTCCGAGCAGGCCCAGCCCCTGTCCCTCACCACCAAGCCTGAGGGACGCGCTCACCACCCCCACCACTTCTCCCTGCCAGGCAAAGCCTCTGCCTCCACCAGCAGCTCCTCATCCTCCTCCTCCTCCTCTTCCTCCTCTAGCTCATCAGGTCACCCCAGCCTGTCGCTCCACCTGGGCTCAATGGGCAGCCAGCCCACCTCCCTGCTGTCCCGGCCCATCCCCTTCACCTCCCTGCCCCCCTCCATGCTCTCCCCAGCCTCCCCCTACCACCAGGCAGCTCTGCATTCCCATCATGCCCTGCTACAGACACAGCCCCTCTCTCTGGTTACCAAATCGACGGATTGAGTCAAAATGTTATTATCTTTTTTTTCTGAATAAGAGAAAGAAAAACTTTTTACAGCTGTATATTGCTTTTTACCTTTTTATAGATATTAGACAATTTTTAAAAATAGTATGAAAAGGAATAATTATTGGTCAATATTTGACCACCTCTCCT
>JAVQKI010309445.1:5000-12478 GCA_036025975.1 Nematalosa erebi
TGTGTGTGTGTATTTGTGTTTTCTCTGTGTGTGTGGTGTGTGGGGTGGTAGTGGTGGTGGGGGATGTGGTGGGGGGGAGGGGGCGGTGATATGTGTACTCATGGGTATTTGTGTGTCCACACATGCATACACGTGTGTGGGTGTGTTTGTGTGTGTGGGTGAGTTTGTGTGTGTGGGGGGGTAAAGGGTGGGGAGTAGTGGTGATGGCTAGGCTAAGATGCATCAGTTAGAGCGACAGCGCTAATAAATTACAGCGACAGACCGCTGTGAACAAACAGCCTAATGGAAATAAAGTGGAAATTATCAGCCAGGGAATGGAGAAGGAAGAGAGAGATAGAAAGCGAGCTTGTGGGAGAGATACAGATGAGAGAGGGAGGCAGATAAAGCCTGATGAAAAGAAAGATGGATGGAAAGAGGAGGGATGGGGGAGAGAGAGGGAGAGGATGAAAAGACATTGCCATTACAAAGGCAAATTACCACTTTGAAAAGGAAAATGTGTTTTCATTTTCGTCATTATTTATAATGAAAACGGAAAATCGAGGGAGAATCCCTATACATAACTCATAACGCGGCCTCTCTTCCCCATCCGCACACGTCCTACATCTATCCCTCATTCTCTCGCTTCATACTCCTCTTTTCTCATCCCTTCATTCATTGCTTTATCAGCCATTCCCCTCCACAAACACACACACACACACACACACACACACACACGCACACACAACAAGAGCCCACTCCCCAACAAACAGTCGTAGCTCAGAGGTAGGCATGCTCCACTAATACAGAGGGAGAAAGCCTGCAAGCATATGTCATTAAAATGCTTAGACATGTGGAAGGGAACGTCTGGAAATGGGAAGAGAAGGGGGAAACAGGGCGTCTGGGGAGAGTTTGTCGGGGGCAATCAGTGTGATAACCTCCTACTCGGAGAACCCCTCCCACACACACACACTCACACACACCACCAACAACACACACACACACACACACACACACACACACACACTCCCTTTGTCAAACACTCAGGTCAGAAAGAGAGAGGGGGCACCATGCCACCCATGTGAATAAGTAAAGATGCTTGGGGGGGTTTTCGGGTGTGGGCTGGGCTGGGGGTGTGGGTGAGAAGAATGTTAAGACTGTAATCACATTGCAAAATACCGTTAGAAGGTTGGAGAAAGCGTGAGAGAGAAAGGAAGAGATAGATAGCAAGATAGATAGATAGAGAGAGAAGAGTGGGGGTGGATGGGTTGTTGTGGGGGCTAATGCAGCCTGCTCTTTCGGTGTAAATGGTTACTGACATGTGTGAGGATTGTTTCCTCTAATTCAGTGGGGAAAAAAGAGGCCTGTGGGCGAAAAAGTAACACAAATATGGCACTGGCCATGGGTTTAAGCTTCAAAGGTTCCGGAAGGTCAAATGGATGAGCCATGAAAAGTGAAACAATAAAGACAGAATCCTAATTTTTTAAAAAGACTGAATTGCTGTGGGGCCTTTTTCATCCCTCACATCTATTCAATTTAATGTTTAATATTGTCCAACCTCGTTAAATGCTGGCTTTAACGGCATGGTTTTTCTCTCGTTTCTTCAGTCATGATAATGCGTTGCTGCTGATCTTACTGCTATTAATAATAAAAAAGATTTTGCGGCATAAAAAGCCAATTTAGAGAGTTCAGCGGGCATGAGCTGCCCTATTTATAACCAAAGAGCTTGAGCTGTTTACTCTGGTGAAGTTTCCATTTGCACTTTCAGTTGTCCTAAATCCCTGCAGCCCACGGGGTCCCTTAACCACCCCTCACCCACACACCCCTCCATACACACGCATACACACACCCAAACAATCACACCACACCCCATCTCAGCAATGAACCTAAAATGACCAAGAAGCCCCTTGTGACGATGCAGAGAGCTTTGTGTATGAGAGGACCGTACTGTAGCTGTGAATCTATATCGCCTTACAGGAGATGAAAACATCTTCTAACGGCCTCTTGGGGAAAAGAGCTGGCAGAAACACTTTTTTTTTTTGTGGATGCCTGCAAGCTTTTGTGCCTGCATAAGCATATT
Organism: Nematalosa erebi; assembly: GCA_036025975.1. Taxonomy (NCBI): domain Eukaryota; kingdom Metazoa; phylum Chordata; class Actinopteri; order Clupeiformes; family Clupeidae; genus Nematalosa; species Nematalosa erebi. The sequence goes on from JAVQKI010309445.1 coordinate 7,057, forward strand.
CAATTAAGACAAAGAGAAAAGGAGAGGGAGGGGCTCGGTGGGAGGGTGCCATTGGAGAAGGGTGCTCTCTGTGCGTGTGTGTGTTTGTGTGTGTGTGTGTGTGTGTGTATAAGTGTGTGTGATTGAGCGAGGATGACTTCCGCATACGTGCGTGTTTGAGTGTTGAGATGCTCCAGCGGAAGCACAGTGCGTCGTGGCGAACAGTGCCACTGCGTGTTTGTCACAGAGGGCACAAACTTGAGGAGAAGGAAAGGAAGGGGGCGGTGATGGTATGTGTGTGTGTGTGTGTGTGTGTGTGTGTATGGAGGAAACTGGAGGAAGGAGAGTTTCCCCAAGGCTGAGAGACTCTGTCAAGCCGATTAAGTCACATGGGCGGGAGTGAGAGCTGGGAAATTGAATCAGTGCAGGGCCGGGAGAGAGCGTGTGTTTGTTGCGCCCCGCCGCCCAAAATAAATAAATAAATAAATAAACAAACAAAAACCCCTGCATCACCCAAACACAATAAATAATGAATTAATAAATACATAGAAGAAGAGTATGAACATGACAACTAAATCAGACACGCACTTTTCTTACCTGACCCAGGAGGTCGAAAAGCGCATCCTCTGCCCTCTTTGCTTCCAGCACCATCAAGACAGTCTGGCTCCTTTAAAGTTCATGTGATTAAGGGTGACTGAACGCCCCTGATATGGAACTGCTCTGTCAAGCCCTGCCTAATGGTGTCATGGGTCTTTAAGGCGAGGATGAAAAAAATCTTGTCTGTATCGCCCATGCTGGGAGGGCGTCGTTATAAAGAGAAGAGAAGGGGTCAAAACAGAGGCCTGATCTTAGCACAGAAAGGCCATTGTAGGGGAGGAGCAGCCAATCCACCCCACCGCCACTGGGCACAGTTGGTCTTTCTGTGACGATCATCCTGTGATCAGCAGACTGGCTCTGGAATGATCAAAACAAGAGAGGGAGCTGTTGTGGTGAAAAGCGGTGGTGGTTTTTACAGGAGTAGCTGTGACGCTGTCTGTGGCGTTGGATAATGTGAAAAGGGCCGAGAACGAGGAGTTGGCCCGAGCACGGGACATGCAGAGAAGAAGAGAAAGAAAAACAAAACGACCAAAGGAAAAAAAAAAAAAAAAAAAACCTCTTCCGCCCGCTGATGCTCCGGCGCCCTTTTTCCCTCCTTCTTTGTTAACGGAAGGACGGATGATGTCTGCTCTTGGATGCCCTCACTGCCGTCTGTGAGAAGGCGAGCAAGCGCGCCAACAAGGCCAGGGTGAAGGGGGCATCATTAGCAGGGAAGGCAACGCTCCCAGCAGGAGCGGAGGAGAGAGAAGGATACGAAAAGAGAAAGGAAAGTGAGGAGCATCTCTCTCTCTCTCTCTGCTCTCTCTCTCCCACTATGCTCCCTCCTCCACAATACCTGGGCCAGAAGGTCACGGTGCATCGCCTGTGCTAAACGCTAATCCCTAAATGCCTCGACATGCTCCCAGAACAGAGGCCACTTTGAATTAAGAGTCATTTAACTGGAAATTGAGCTGGAGACTGGAGCACGATGCCCCGCAGCTTGGATCTCACGCTCTCGCTCTAGCTCGCCCTCTCTTCCTCGCATCCAAGAATCATACTGGGAGAAAGAGAGAGAGAAAGAGAGAGAGAGAGAGGAGATGGCTCACAGAAACCACCAAAAGACACATGGTGTCTGCAGAAACAACAAAACATTACATGGCATCTTTTGCCTTTGAACGCCTGACGCTCTTGGTATGAAGATGTCCTTTGATGAAATCCATTCAACACAGTCATAAGGCTTTCAATTTCTTTTTATTTCCCCCTTCACACAGTACACACACAGTCTTTTGTACCATACAAGCTTGATCCAGTGGCTTTTGACTAGCACGCCGTATTCCAACGCTGACAAACACGTCTTTGTTTTCACATTTGTTGCAATTTGTTTCGACAACATGCAGTTTCAAAAAGATATTTTTTTTCAAAGAGGCGTTACTTAAAGGCTTGCTCTTCACTACTTAATCTAGTTTCAGTATTTTCCTCTTCTTCTCTCACTCTTTCTGTCTTTCTCTCTCTCTCATGCTCTCTTCATACTGGTATGAGGAGAGCATGTGTGTGAGAAGTCTTCATCTGTGACAAGCTGCCTCTTACTCTGTGGCTTTCCTTTCATGGAAATATTGTAATATGTGACAACAACAGCAGAGCCTTCATGAAAGTTCAAATTCTTTGCTGTCCTCTTTTATCCAGAGACCAACTGGGCATGAGTTCATGCAATAATGCAGAACAGATAAAAGATTGTAAAATAGTTTTGTTGCCATCGTATATTCATGTTTGTTCCGGTGCCATGTCAACAATAATGGCAAGGTTTCATTTGGCACAGCCCTGCCTTGCCTATCAGAGACACAATAGCTATTCAGATCCTCAGTTAAGTGTGTGTGTGTGTGAGTGTGTGTCTGTTTAAAGCCCTGAATAGACCATTGCTGTCAGATGGCAAAGGGGATCTGGCATACACAATGTGGCAGCAATGCCAACTTACCACACCATCTCTCCCAGCCCTCCTCAAGGAGTCGATGGAATGCCCCCCCCCCCCCCCCCCCCCCACCCCATACACACACACACACACCACTACCATCACCCCCACCCCCCGGGAGCCTTGTGAAGTGAGATGTAACCTGACCAGCCACGAGAGGAAGCCCCGTCATGAAGTCATCTCTGATGCACATTCCTGGCCCTGTCATGCTAGTGGGCACAGGGGCCATCGTCAAAATGTCACCCCTGACACACACACGTCACACACACATGCCTACAGGCGTCAAGTCTCTTAGATCACACAGGACGCCCAATGGCACTGAAGTAAATATAAAAAAGAGGAAGAACAGTAAAGACAGAAGGAGGGAGAAAGAGAGAGAGAAAGAGAGAGAGAAAGGGAAAATATATGTGAAAGGGGAAGCTCATGAGGGGAGGCAGGAGACAAACTCGTGACTCCTGATTCATCTCTCTTTCTCTTTCTCTCTCTCACTCTCTCTGTCTCTCTCTCTTAGAGGGATAATAGGAATGATAACAGTATAAGGGAGTTTCTGTTTCATGCATATTATGGTCTGGGCAGAGGGAGCGGCCACACTGAGAGGCACAGACGGGCGAGGAGGAGGCGACGAGTCATTGGGCTGCCCTTGTTACTCTCTCTCACTCGCTCGCTGGGCGCTGGCATGTGTGAGTCGGACTACCCATAAGCCTCTGCTCGGCTCCCTAGAGATGCACAGCTGCGGGACCTCTCAGTGAACTCTCAGCTGGGGGGCTAACGCCAACCCACCCCAACACCCCCTTTCAATACACACACACACACACACATACTGCCCTCCCTTCTGCTGTACTCTCCCCCAAAATCCCTCTCCTCTCTGTGCTCTGGTCTCATTTTTTCTCTGTGTCCCTCCCTCTTTGAATCCCCCTTTCTGAATCTATATTAATCAATGAGCGCCTAGGGCTTTTAAAAAAAAAAAAAAAAAACTCTCCCAGCTCTCACTGTCCCTCTATCTGCTTTCATGTGTGTGTGTGTGAGTGTGTGTGTGTGTAATAGTAGTCTAATATGCGGCTAAACTTTAAAGATGGAGATCGTTTCCCCAGCCAGCTGGGTGTGCAGTAAGAGGATCCTTCGTGTGCCTCACCTGAGAGCAGCCGACTGGAACACTATGAGCCTTACTCAGGTAGCCACTGGAGTCCAGCACACACACACACACACACACACACACACACACACACACACACACACAATTAGAATCACAGAGGCACATACCCACCTGCAGTCAAAGAACACACACACACCCTTATCACACCTGGGCAGACCCAGGGACACAGACACACACGCACACACACCCACACACACACACACACACGTGGGCACTGATGCTCAGCCATGCAAGCTGGTGAGGGGAGGAGAGAGCAATGACCTGTTGAATCTGCCAGTGGCCCTTCAGTAATCAGTTACTGTGTTGCGGTCTGTGGTGTCATTAGGCCTGTCCGTCAGCATGGAGGAAGGACTGTGTACCTGTGCTCCACCAAAGCTATTCAAACTGTTTTGTGAAACAGTACACTGTTATTTGGTGATTGTTCAAATTAGAAATTTCACAGTAAAAAAAAAAAAAAAAAAAACAGCTGTTCTTTTGTTCCAAAGAACAAATGCTGACTCGGAGTGTGATTGCGGGTTGGTCACATAAAATACTCTGTGTTTTATAAACACAAGCGCAAGATTGTTTGATTTCAGGGGAGCAGGTAGGAACACCTGTGGGATTTTGCTCGGGTATGAGCTGGAAAAAAAATGGAAAAAATGCAAGTGGGAACTCACACAATATTACATATTTTTGGTAAAAAGAGACAGGATGTCTGGATTCTATGGTCAAGACTAAAAGCTCCATCCCCCGTACATTCCTCTACATTAAGGCCTTGGCTCCCTACCACAAGTCTCAATAGTGGCCTAGAGGTTCCAGAATCTTCCCCAGTTCTCTAGCTCCCAGCACCCATTGCAGTGACCTCTCCATGAGAGTTGGACCAGGGGGATGAGACCCATCCAGGATCCACTTCCTCCTCTAATTGCTTCCTCTGACAAGTTAGCTTCAGAGGTTTATCCTCGCTAACGCAAAACAGAAGGAGTCTCTGTCAAGAGGAAGGAGAAGGGAGAAATAAGACAGAACACTGAGACATCAGACGTGCATGTCAGTCACAATGAGATATGCATTTGAAAAAGAGAGGATGTGAGCCAAAAAGAGAGAGAAGCTCTGATTGCAATGAGACTGAAAGACGGCAGATCGGTCAACAAAACCCGTCATGTCAGGAAAAATTCTGAGGATGTTGATTGTAAGATGGAGAGGAAATACCCCCCCCACACACACACACACACACACACAATCTCCCTTCAGAGAAGCAATGACTGCATTAGACGGTCATTAACCTGTCTGACATAAGACTTCTGGGAAAAGATTACCATAATTGAAACGGATTGCAGTTCGGTGAACGCATAAACATAGCACAATGTTGTGGTGCAATTTTAGAAAACACACTTTCCTGGCATGGTCTTGATAAAATAAATGCTGTTTTTCTCATGTACCGGTTTCAACCACCGATTTCACTGCCCAGCCTTCCTACACGCATAAACATCATCTCTCTCTCTGTGCTGTCGGAAGTCAATTGAGCTTGCCTCCTACAAACATCTGTGTGATAAATCAGGTATTGATTGATCGGCTCCAGTACTCCAGGGCTAAGATAAATGAGATTTGTGAGATTAATTAATGAACAGTGACTAATTACTCAAATAGCTGCCCAGGACATGAAAAAACAAGCTCCATTGGTTGCTTATCTCTTCTGTACTTGTAGTGTCAATAGTCATGACAATGTGTAGAATTTGGTGGAAGGGATATTGTGTGTGTGTGTGTGTGTGTGT